>VTFQ01000001.1:62547695-62657695 GCA_036281575.1 Ancherythroculter nigrocauda | reverse complement strand
TCAAAATGGCCGACGGCCAAAATAGCCGATATGGGAAAATTGGATATCATTCGCCTCAGCATGATGCCCCAAATCCAACGAGGCCAAAGCAATGATTTTTGGACAAATCCAAAAATAATACTTTTATTCAGCAAGGACACACTAAATTGAAGTAAAGATATTTATAATGTTACAAAAGATTTGTGTCAAATAAATGCTGTTTAGAACTATTTGTCAAATTGTAGTTTACAAAAAAAAAAAAGAAACTGTTTTTTAATGTTTTTTTGATCATCAAATCATCATAATAGAATGATTTCTGAAGGATCATGTGACACTGAAGACTAATGTAATGATGCTCAAAATTCAGCTTTGATCGCAGAAATAAATTACATTTTTCTAGCGAATACATTTGGTAAATATTAGGGGTGTGACGCAAGATTAAAATGTGACTAGATTTCTTGTCGAGATGAAAAGCTGTCTTGTGATATTGCCATGGCGGAGTGTGAGAGATATGCAACGGCTATGTTTACATCACGCCTCCACTGTCGTTTTGCTTTTCATAGAAATAAAAACCATTTAATTCAGTTGGATAACAATTAGGGTTGTGGCTGACCAACATCACGATGGAGACACACCATCGTGATGCCACGCCCCCGCTCCGCTCCGCTGCAAGTCTTGTGAGTCGACACCATAGACTGTATAAAAAAAATAAAATAAATAAATAAATAAATAAATAAAAACACACTAATCCTAGTCTCTTCTATAGACTATAGTTAACCTAAAATCTTTGCAGGAATTGCTCTGTAAAATAAATTGAGAATATAACTAATGCATATATGCTATTTTAAATACTGTAGTCTATGCCAGAGACATGACGTGTGTTAGTCTGTGAAAATACCGTGCCATTTGATCTTGACATTGTTAGAATCTTGTCTTTTTTTTTACATGTCACTGTACATTTAACTTAAAATATTTAATTTTGTACAAGAAAACAGCCCTTATTAATGAATTATTAGTAGCCTATTGTAGTGTCTCGGGAGATCGTGCTCTGTGGCTATACTGCACTGAAGCGGCAGTTTAAGATATAAACCCAGGACGCTATTTTTTTTTCTAGTTTTTAAGAAGAAAAAAATATTTATATAAAGAGATATATTAAAATAAAAAGTGCTTAAAAGTGCACAACTCTTCTTAAGTGGAAGAAAGCTACTTTTTCCCCTTACGTGCAACTTATTGGAAAGCCCGGGTGAGTCATTAGTTGGGTTAGTAAAATAACGAACTTATAGCTTTTAAGTAGAAAATAGTATTTATGTAAAGAAATATATTAAAATAAAAAGTGCTTAAAAGTGCATAACTCTTCTTAAGTGGAAGAAAGCTACTTTTCCCCCCTCACGTGCAACCTATTGGAAAGCCTGGATGAGTCATTAGTTGGGAAATAAAATAAATAAAGTAATAAAGTAAAATAACGAATAATAATTATATAATAATGAAAAATTAAAATAATACCCCCCCTCCCACCACCAGCACCCTCCCGACACACTGTCCATTGCAATGTTTTACTGTAAACATCGTCAACTGCCAATTTAGGGGTCATCGCCCAACCCTAATAACAGTCCCTTCAATTTCATACAGCTCATCCAACACAAGCAGCAGAGCCGTACATAGTGCACTGATCACGTGACAAGATGAGTGACGAGACCATGGCAGAGGATTCGTTGCACAAGAACCTAAGCATCTGATAAATGCCTCATCTTGCGCAAAATCGAAAGCGAAAGTAAAACGCGAATGCGCATTCAAACACGATTTCAATACCCCGCATTTTGAGAGCGGCCTTCTGATGGATGCAAATATCTCCCATTATGAAATCTATCTTATGCGGGGCTGTGTAGTTGTAACCAACTCTTAGCTCTCCATCATGCTTGAAGGAAAAATTGTTCTCTATTTGCACTTTGAATATTGGGAGAGTACTTTGATTATGGTTGCACTTATTGTTTGCACTTAATAAGACTAATAGAAAACTGTTATTAATTTTTGTTAATACTGTTTTTATTTCTATGATCAATTTGTGGAAAGGAGTTCAGTTAGGAGGTCAGAAGTTGTAGAAGCTCATAAATCATGTACAGTTCTGAGGTCTGAGAGACTCATATGAAATCATACAGGAGAGAACCAGTCAGTTGAGTTTGTGGCAAAACCTTTTACAGTGCTTGAGTATTGTTGTCTTTCAATGCAGATAATAATTCTTACTCAGAAAGTAGAAATGAATGACATTCATTACAAGATGATTAGTAAAAACATTTCAAATGCACCTGCAGACCCTCTTAAAAAATACTGTGTAAAAATCTTGTCTTGTGAACTGACTGTCTCGTCACACTCAATATATATATATATATATATATATATTGCTCAGCAGCCACTGTGGCTAGTGTAGTGGTTTTCCAAAGTTTTTAGCAACTCAGCATTTTCACTGGCCACAATTTTGACATTGTTACCATGGGGGAAAACTGCCATATGGATATTTTTAATATTATCTAATAATTTGGCAGCCGGTATATTAGGCTGCTGTCACTTTAAGTCCTGACGCATGGATGCATGTTACACTGTATGATTAACTGACTGTATTTACGTGAATACTCGCCATGACTGGCATTTTGTCATTATTTTGTGTGTATTTGACTGTTTAAGCACAATAAGCAGAGAAAAATAATTCAGTTTGGTACTGAGAGGCGGCTTTATGTGTGTGCACTTTGAGTGTAAGCACAAAATCTGTGTGAACGAGTAAAATTTTGCGCAATACGCACAATCCCACGCCAAAATTTTTGTGTGTCATCTAGCTCTTGGAGAGATGAGAGAGAAAACAGCTGGTATTGTGTATCTATTCTGCTTAAAATGAGTATTGGTAGTGTTTCAGATATTTTAGTATCAATATGTATCGAAAAATAGATATTTTTGTCAACACTACATTGCACTTAGTTTATTATTCCCAAGGCCTTTGAAAGACTACAATTGAAAAATGTATATTTTAAGTGGCTAGTAGGAGTGACTGTGTTACATGTATATTATATATATACATACATACATACATACACACACATAGTGTGTGTGCAGGTGACCCCATTAAAGGATAAAAAATAAAAAAAGTGATAAATATAATGCAATTAGTTTCTTTTATGGCTTCAAAACTAATAAACTCAGATACAGCATCACTTCAGAACAGCTTCATCTTCAGAAGTGAGATCTCCAGAGAATAACCTGACCATCTCTTATCGCCCGTAATCGCTTCGTATTTGCTTTAAACGAGCGAGCGGCTCTTCAAAGAAATAATCAAACTGAAGTTCACGCTTATTGTTGATATGAACCTCATGAGTGATTTTCTGGAGCTGTATTTTTACGCACGGCATCATAAATCACGGCTGATTCATGGTGGAGGTATGCAGACAGCTAACAGTAAATCAAAAGCCATCTGCCTGGAGGACGGCGATCGCACCCACGGCACCCAGTCATCTGTCATGTCACCGGTGCCGCCCATTTACATTTATTTACATTTAGCGCACAGCGCCTCATTACGCACAGGAAGTGAAGAGGGAAACGGCGTGAGGAGAGAACACAAATACTCATTTGATACACAAAAACTTTTGAAGGAGAAAACAGGCGGGACGCCAGAAACTTCAGCTTTATTCCTGAAGAATCAAGGAGGATGGATCGATCAGGAATCACGGATAAACCTGAAACAGTCGCCTGAAGGGCCTTCTTTTATGGTTACTGATGCTTCTTTTTCCTTCAAGCAAATATTGACAGTTTTCTTTTTTAATAATACATATACATACACATATACATTATATATTTATACATTTTATATATATATATATATATATATATATATATATATATATATATAATTTTTTTTTTTCATTTTAGTAAGTTTTAGTCATTTTGTTGTTTGTAATTTTTATTTGTTTTTAAAAGTTTTTTAAAAACAATATACAATATACATACTGCAAAATATCACAAGAATAAAAATCAAAACCCCCAAAATTATAAAACCATATCAGAGCACAAAAATATTCAAATGATCACAAACCTGACTCATCTTTAAACATATTTTCAAATAGGGCTGGGTAAAAAAAATATTGATTTCTTGATTTTAATCGATTCTCATTTTTACGAAACAATATCGATTCTTAAATCCCAAGAATCGATTAGTCTAGTCTGTTTTCAGTTGATGAATGAGCAGAATGTAGCACCTCCCATCCAATAAATCGCAATAATCTTTGTGCTTTTTTACTTTTGATATGAAGCAAAGTCTCAGATTTCAAATGACGTCCATCTTATTATGAGATTCAAAAAATAAATACCGTTTTGGCGCTGTTTAATGTGGCGTGACAGATCACTTTAGCGCCTCAGTTAAAGAGAAGCGGCAGCACGAGTGCATGTGAACATCCTCTCCTCCGCTTTAATACCACTTACAGCGCGAAATAAACATGAATGAACATCTGAAGGTATGTTAAAAAAATCCGTATCCGTATCATGTCTGGTGTAATCGCTCAATCAGTGTTTCAACCTCAGAAAGACGTCAATAAAACAGCTTGTAAACAATGTCACGTAACGTCACATTTACCTCAAACATATTCAGTGACTATAAACTCATTAGTCAGCTAGAAAAGTGAACTCTAGAGAGCAACATTCTGATAAATATATGCACTGTTGCATATTCATTATAATTTTTAATGTTCTTAAATATTTAATGCATGTTTGAATAAATCAGTTATGACAGCCATGATTTAAATGTTTATATTTCAAAAAAATGAATTGGAGTAGAAATATGATTATGTAATTCTAAACTTTATTTTTAATAAAAACATGAGTGTAATTTAAGTGTTCGTATATAAATAAGTTAATTTAACCTTCAATATTATTATAGTACTACCAACTACATGTGTAGTTTACAGCATTAGTTGAGATTTTTTTTCCTCTAGAAAATTTGCCATGTACTGTAACTGAAATACTACATCCAAAATAATCAATATCGAATCAAATCTAATCAAAATCGTAATCGAATCGAAAGCAGGTGAATAGTAAACAAATCAAATCATGAAAATTGTGTCAGTACCCAGCCCTATTTTCAAATGTAACTTAAACGGTGCAAAAGTAGGACACTGTCTAATATTACCTGGTCAATTATTCCAGTTATTAACAGCTCTTACAGAAAAAGTAATGCAGTAAGAAAAAAGAGGGGAAAAAAAATCAAAGAATGCAAAAAGATTCTTGCAGCTTCTGTTGAAAGTTGGCTCCGTATAAATTTTAAATTTCTAAGTTGAGGTGTCACTGCACAGACTATTTTTTAACTTCTACAGATCATTTTTGTGCCACCTGTTCATTTGTTTTATCATGTACATAAATCACAGTGTCATCATCAGCGTACATTTGAATGCATATATACATCTGGAAAATCATTCAAGTACAAACTAAAACATAGGGGCCCTAGTATAGACCCCTGAGGTACCCCTGTGGAACAATCTCTATTTATTACATTTTATTTTATTATATTTAATTTATTTTTTCCCAGTTAACATTTATTTTATTTCAAGTAACAAAAATGTCTCATGTCAGAGGCGCGACTCGAGCGATGACCTCACGTCAAACACAATGGCTTTCCTCAGATCTTCAGCTGCCGACATACCAGCCGTTGTGATGGTTATGGGCATGTACTTAGCTCTTTAAATACTCGCAGACAAAGTCGCTCAGCCATCAGTTATTGCCTAGAATAGATCTAAAACTTTAAAGACATTGACAAACTCACTCAATAGACACTTTGTCATGCATCTCGCTGTCGTCAGCCGATACTCTACAGTTAAACAACAGCTGCTCAATACTGTTTTACATACATTAACATGTTTAATTTCAAAACAGAGTGAGAAAAATCACTTTTTAATCACGTTTGATGTGACATACTGTAGCTACCAGAACTTAAAGCTTCATCTCCAGTTCATTAACACTTAAACTAAACCTCTAAACATCATTATGACATCACCACCAAGAGCTAATTAACATATGACCATCAAATATCAACACTTTTATTCGCTATTTGACCTAGAGTGTGAGCAACAGCAATACACTGATGTTAGACAATCACAAACAAGATCATTTAACTCTTAAAGGCACAGTATCTGAAAGAGTCTGTTTAACGGTCACCGAGAGTGGAAAAATGTCAAGAAAATCTGCATTACACCTAGAGTTTTAGTGCAAGAAAGCCTCACACATGATAGATCAGCTTGATACAAACAGAGCAACACTTGAGACAGACACAAAGGTGGATCGATTACACTCTCTCTCTCTCTCTCTCTCTCTCTCTCTCCTCAGAGCTGCAGTCATGTTTGACGTTTGCAGCAGATGCTGTTCAATCACTCTGTCTGATTCATTTAGATAAAACACTATAAAACACTGAAGACAGAGAACATCTGAGCCTTAACATGGTTACACACACACACAGATGATTGGTGTGCAAGTTAAACGAGTTTGAAGGTTTGTCGTGAAACCAAAATGTCTGTACTCAACAACAATACTAGTGAATTTCCACGATTCTCAATGCCACAAAAACATCTACTGACCACACACACTCCATTACTTTCAAAAGTTAAATACAATAAATACATTTTAATCTTTTTTTTCTTTTCTTTATTTTTCCCACTAAGGGTGTTTCAGGTATATATTCAAAAAATAAAATAAAATAAAGATTAAGTATATTCAAAATATATATATATATAAAAAAACGCAATGATAAAATAAAATAAAATAAAATAATAAAATAAAATAAAATAAAATAAAATAAAATAAAATAATAAAATAATAAAATAAAATAAAATGATGTTTGTGCTGATTTCAGGATTATTTATTGTTTCAGGTATACAAAAAATAAATAAATAAATAAAACAAAGAATAAGTAAACAATTTTTGAAATGTTTCAGATATATATTTAAAATATGAAAAAACTCAATAAAATAAAAAAAATAAAATAAATAAAAATAAATAAAATAAAATAAAATAAAATAAAATAAAATAAAATAAAATAAAATAAAATAAAATAAAATGATTACATGTTTGTGTTGATTTCAGGATTATTATTTTCAGGTATACAAAAAATAAAATAAAGATTAAGTAAACAATTTGTGAAATGTTTCAGGTATATATTCAATAGATAAACTGAATAATAAAATAAAATAAAATAAAATAAAATAAAATAAAATAAAATAAAATAAAATAAAATAAAATAAAATGATTACATGTTTGTGTTGATTTCAGGATTATTATTGTTTCAGGTATACAAAAAAATAAAATAAAGATTAAGTAAACAATTTTTGAAATGTGTCATATATTTAAAATATGAAAAAAACTCAATAATAAAATAAAACAAAAAATAAAATAATTAATAAAATAAAATAAAATAATGTTTGTGCTGATTTCAGGATTATTAATTGTTTCAGGTATATATATATATATATATATATATAATAAAATAAAATAAAATAAAATAATAAAGATTGAGTAAACATTTTTTTAAGTGTTTCAGGTATATGTTCAAAATATATATATATAAAAAAAAAACTGAATAATATAAAAAAAAAATGAAACCAGACAAAAATAGAGCAAAGATGAAAATACTTAATTTAAAAAACTGAAATTTTGTACTTGAAAGCTTCAAAAATAAAATAAAATTAAAGCTGCAAGCAGCGATGAAAGGGCCCTCGCACCCGGGCTAACCGACACCCGTTGGCATCAGGACAACAGTGAACAGTGGGTGATATGGATGCAAGCGAGTAAATACAGGAGAAATATAGCCAAGCCATTTCAACGTGCCACACTTCCTGCTGCCAACAGGTGGCGCTTTGACCATAACCGAATATTGCCATGTAGATGTCCTCAGGCCAGGACTATTATCAAACATGTGAAGTTTGGAGCAGATCGGACATTGTATGCCTGAGTTACTAGAACTTCCTGTTTCTTGGCTTTAATCGCATACATTAGCACTTAGCCAAGTGTTTCATGATTTAACATATTTCTAGTATGTTTGGTACATCATGGCATATTAAAATGTTTTTCTGAGAGTGAACTAAAGTGTAAAGCATACCATTTCCTGTTGCCAGCAGGTGGCTCTATGACTAACTGAATATTGGAATATAGATGTCTTTAGGCCAGGACTCTTATCACACATGTGAAGTTTGGAGCAGATCAGACATTGTATGCTTGAGTTACAACGGCTTCCTCTTTCATGGCGAAACATCAGAATTTGTCAGGCCGCCACAGACACGCCCTTCAACGAAAACTCAAGACCTTTGCAATTAAATGTCGCTAAGGCCTTAAGATTAGACTGACAACATATGATGTTGATCTGGTTAAATCTCCATGAGGAGTTAATCACAGTGTAAAACATGTCATTTCCTGTTGCTGGCAGGTGGCGCTATGACTGCAACTGAACATTGGCATATAGATATCTTCAGGTCAGGACTCTAATACAGCATGTGAAGTTTGGGGCAGATCCAACATCGTATGCCTGAGTTACAACAACTTCCTGTTTCATGGCAAAACATCGAACTTTGGCAGGCCGCTACGGCCACACCCTTCTGTGAAAACTCTAGATCTTCGCAATTTAACGTCATAAAGGCCTTTAGATTAGACTGACCAAATATGATGTTGATCTGATTAAAGCTCTAGGAGGAGTTTGTTAAAGTACAACATCTGGAAATGGCAAAAACTGCACAAATTTTGCAAAGAAAATTCAAAATATCTGACTTCCTGTTGGTTTTCAGATTTCACTCCAAGAGACTTTTTTGTAGGTATTAGGCTGTTAGATGTGTGTACCAAAGTTCATACTTGTACATGAAACGTAGTGTCAGGGGCACTTCATTGAAATTTTTTAGGTGGCGCTATCGAGCCATTTTGCCACACTTATTTCTGAAACCCATATCAGACGTAAATTTTCACCACTTCTGACGCATCTGCAAAGTTTCATGAGTTTTTGAGTATGTTTCGGCCCTCAAAAAAGTGATTCACCTTACATGGCGAAACATCAGACTTTGTCGGTCACCACGGACACGCCCTTCAACGAAAACTCAAGATCTTTGCAATTTAACATCTCAAAGGCCTTAAGATTACACTGGCCATATATGATGTTGATCTGGTTCAATCTCTATGTGGAGTTAATCACAGTGTAAAACATGTCATTTCCTGTTGCCCCCAGGTGGCGCTATGACTGTAACTGAATATTGTCACATAGATGTCTTCAGGTCAGGACTCTAATAAAACATGTGCAGTTTGGGGCAGATCAGACATTGTATGCCCGAGTTACAACAACTTTCTGTTTCATGGCGAAACATTGAACTTTGCCAGGCCTCCACGAACACGCCCTTCAGCGAAAACTCTAGATCTTCGCAATTTAACGTCTCAAAGGCCTTTAGATTAGACTGACCAAATATGATGTTGATCTGATTAAAGCTCTAGGAGGAGTTCGTTAAAGTACAACATGTGGAAATGGCAAAAACTGCCAAAATTTTGTAGAGAAAATTCAAAATATCTCACTTCCTGTTGGGTTTACAAACTTTGCACCCAGGGGCTTTTTTGTAGGTATTGTAGGCTGTTACATCTGTCTACCGAATTTCATAACTGTACATGAAACGTAGCACGAAGGGTGCTTAATTGAAATTTTGTAGGTGGCGCTATCGAGCCATTTTGCCACACCTAATTCTGAAACCCATATCAGATGTAAATTTTCACCACTTCTGACGTGTGTGCAGAGTTTCATGAGTTTTTGAGAACGTTTAGGCCCTCAAAAATGCGATTCATTTTGGAGAAGAAGAATAATTGGCTGAGCAATTCCAATAGGGTCCTCACACCATCGGTGCTCGGGCCCTAATAAAGATAATAAAGATTAAGTTAACAATACTTAATGTTTCAGATATATATTAAAAATAAAATAAAATATTCAAGTTTATTTGTTTAATGCTTTTCACAGAACATATTGCTTCAAATCAGCTTTACAGAAAATACTGCTGCAAGTTACTGTGCTGTAAACAGTTTACATTCATTTAAGACACAAATTAAAACACGAGAATTGCTTTCATACATACATTTTGGAAATAATGGAACAAATACACAAATGTGCAAAAAACATTTTGATACAGATGCCCTGAATGCAGATACTGTATAAACACTAGCACTGCTATTTTACTTCAGTATCAACTTAGCACCAAACAAGGGTACGACTGACATCTTTACACATGTGTGCATTTGCTCCATTATTTCCAGAACACGTATGAATGCGATTCACACGGAATCTCCTGACAATTCATCTCTGAAGAGCACAAGCAAACATCTTCATGCGGTAAACTTCCATCACACACACTCTCCTCTCAGGAAAAGCTGACTGCACTATTTTTCTGTGTGGTGGAAAGTAGCCGATGTCAAAGTGATGAATGTGCGATGAGAACAAGAGCAAGAAAACACGACTCGCACTCCAGAAACACACAAAAACAACAACAACACAACCGTGCGCAAACCCCCTAAAACTCTGACGTGACTGTAAATGTGAGTTTACTTTCCATCAGAGCCGTTGTGGATGTAACCGCGAGGTCACGATTAACTAGTATTTACCATCTGTGAGCCTCATCTGCCCTATTTCCTTCCTCTCAGTGGAGCGGAGGTTATTTATATCACCTGACACAGGTAATCACCTGTTGATCGCTGACAACCCACGTCCCTCAGGAAGAGCTGCGTTAAAAACAGACGGTGAGAGACTCGTTCTGTTATCTCACTCACCGGGGAGAAGCTTTTTCAGTCGCTCTCGTACGTCACATCACTTGAGGGTCGGAAAATTAATGATGCTTCAGAGCTTCAAATCAAGCATTGTGCATTAAAACAAAGATTTCACTGAAGACGTGCAGTCAGAATAACTACTCCTGTGCAGACAGGAATACGCAAGATGAATTTTGAAGGTCTCAAATGAACTAAATCACTGAAAGCACAACTAGACCTCACTGTACATCAGAAAGTTAAGCACTTAAACACAACGGCCAGAGGTGTTTACGAATCCACTCAACAGCGCTCAAAGCGTCACATTTTTTCAATTTCAGTGCCAACTTTGTATCGAAGTCGGTACTTCTGACAACACTACACTGCACATCACCACATTTTTCAATGATTCTCAAATGACTCTTTGGATTAATCAGTCTCTCCAAATCCCATGTTGTGATTAGTCTACCTGTTACAGATTGTGCTCCGGAGGCTTCCAGAGCTCAGCTATTGTACACACTGTAAAGACAGTAACGATAACGTTGATTTTACCATATCAACGTTAGCATGAGTCCGATGATGAAACATTGGAAGAACTAGTCATTCAACCCAAAACTCCATCGCAAGGGCAACTTGAGCTGGATGTTTCTCAGTGATACGCTACTCAGTTTGACGTACATTATGAGATGTTGCAACTGTAATTCCTCACCATCAGCATTAACAAGTTTATGTCCATCAACAAACCAATGTGTATATTTATAATTTATTGCGGTGCACATGTGGGAACTGTATCATTAACTGCATCAATAACAGCGCTTATGTTAGCTAAGCGCTAACGTGAATGACTGATATAACATTAAACTTTGTAAAACAAATGCTCCAACCTTTATCATTACTCAGAGTAATAAGAACAACAGACAATCTGCATTAATGGACACAGTTTCAGGTAATATTGGGCCACAGCTGATTAACAGACAGTAATAACGTGAGTTAGCCGGTTAGCTGGAGACAATATAAAATAGGGTTGCACCGATACCAAGCTTATGTACTTGTACTTGTACTCGTACTCGTAAAAATACCCCCGATACCAAAGACCGATACCTCACGTGACGTAACCGACAGAATTGTCGTAAGTGGACGTAAACAATTTGGTGAAAACAAGAGAAAACTGTGTTATTCATTTTTATTAATACTGTTTTTATTTCTATGATCAATTTGTGGAAAGGAGTTCAGTTAGGAGGTCACAAGTTGTAGAAACTCATAAATCATGTACAGTTCTGAGGTCTGAAGAGACTCGTATGAAATCATACAGGAGAAAACCAGTCGGACGAGTTGTGCCATAAACTGGTTTATGTCATAATCTTAATAATTAGCCAAATAATATTCAGATTTGGTGAAAGTTTCGAACAGAAAGCAGACGCTTTGACCTCAGTGGCCTTAAAACGAGCCGCCGGACCTCAGGGATCTATTCTCTCCCACATTCAGGAGGAAACTTTCCGTAATGAGATGGGAACAATCTGCCGACGCTCCGGCTGCCATGTTGTGTTTAATGGTATCACAGATTGTGCAAGCGAAGCGTTACTCTACAACAATGATGCTGACACAGACAGACAGATGCCAAACGCTGATGGTTACGAGCCTCTCGCTCGACGTGAGCAGATAAAACACACCCACCGCGCTTCATGACAGAGACCCGCCGTTAATCTGATCGACTGACGACCTTTGATGAATAATCTAAGGACGCTAAAGTTGATGAATGACTGGAAAGAAGAAAGATGGAGATAAAGAAGAACCGACGGCAGACGGATCAGATATCTGTCCAGAGATACTACTGTCATACTAGCATGAAGTCTAGCTCACATTACAGATTAATCTGCTCAAGAACCGCCCACTTACAGTAAACAGGATCATTTGACTGACATGCAAAATGACCAACCACAGTTTACTATTTCTATCTAATCTTTAAGAGCGAGTGAATCTGAAAATAGACAAAACTCAGAGAACCAAATGGCAGCAGACTGAGCAAAAAGTCTGTCTGTCTGGACTATAAACACAGAGTTACAGCAGCCAGAGAAAAACTAATGTTCAAAATTCAAGGGTCAAGAGCCCAACTAAAACAAACACTGATCGCTATAATGGTGACCTCAAATAAAACCTATTTAACCCTCTGGTCATTTTTGACAGAAAAACGTTATATTTTGAAATGTTAAAAATCGTGGCTTCATTGGATTGAGATGACACTTTGAGACTTTTGTCACATTAGCGATATGAAGACAAAAAACACTTACCTTCTTTTCGGTCAAAAATGACCGACATAGGAAATGAATGGGAAATACGGAAAAATATGAAAACTCAGAGAATCTTTTCTTGGTACAAACTACAAATCAGACACTGTGCAGAAAAAAAGTGCACAGCACTGAAGAGGGGACACTCTAAAATGCAAATAATGCAAAATAGACACACCCAACCCCCCACCCATATATATATGATCTAGCCTGACTATAACACAGAGCAAGTTTATGCAAATGTGTGAAATAAAATCAATAATTCAGCCACAAAGCAGTAAAAAAAAGAACAGCAAGAAAGGTTACACACAAAAACATTGAGAGTACAAAACAGAAACACTCACTCAAACACACACACACTCACTTACACACATTTACAGACACACAACATGCCATTATACACACACAAATGAGCCAGTGTGGCTGTAACAATATGGTAAAATTGAGCCAAAACTCAAATAAGAGGTTGAAATTAGATCAGACCCAGATTTATTAAGCTTTAATAAAACATACCTGTTCATTTTTGTTATATGTTTATTGAATTTTGATGTTATGTGTGACAAAATGCCCTCCCCTGTGTTTAGGTTTGACTGTAGTAAAATTAATGCAAAAACACAATTCAAATCAACATTTCAAACAAAAAAAAAATCTAAACCTTGACAAAAAGTAGTCTTTGAGAATGTCTAAGTATAAATCCAAATCCAAAACTTAATAAAAATAAATATTTGTACCTAAAAACCACTAGAGAATCTATAAGCCACTTTATATAGAGATCTATAGTAATCTAGTGGTTACAAGTTTTTCTTTTTTTACTCCCACCAAAGGGCAAAAAAAAAAAAAAAAAAAAAGGATTTTAAATGCCTTGTCTCTATTTTAAAATTTAAAATATATTAGAAAAAAAATTGTGTATTATTTTCAGTGGGGAAAAATAGCTAATAAAAATTGTATAAATATTGCATAGTATCATAAAATACCCTCAAGTTAATATAATAATCAAAAAATATTATTGAACAAAAATATATTACATTGGTTTTCCTGAAAAACAAAAAAGTTACTTTTCAAGGCTTCAGTCACTTTTGACCATAAAGAAGGCAAGTGTGACTCCTAAACGAAGAGGGCCAGAGGGTTAAAAGCCTAAATTCAATCTGTTCAGCATATAAAGTAATGTCTCTTCAGAAAATTTGGACTAAACCACTCAATTCATATGAATTAGTTTTATGATCTCTTTATGAACTATTTGAAGCATCGAAGTGTCAGCTGCGTAGCTGTCAACGGAGGGACAGAAATCCCTCAGATTTAATCAAAAAGATCTTCATTTGTGTTCCGAAGATGAACAAAAGTCTTACGGGTTTGGAACAACATGAAGGTGAGAAATTAATGACAGAATTGTCATTTCTGGGTGAACTATACACTTAAATTTAGACTAAAATATATATTTTTTGAGTGATACTGACCAGGACGCTGCAAACACCTGCAAGCACTCGGAGAAAAACACATTGTCCTGTTTGAAGGACTAATCGAGCTTGAGAGAGAATCAGAGAGAGAAAGTGAGTGATGGAGACCGAGCACATACAGGAATCCATTAAAAAAAAAAAAAAACAGCATGATTCAAGATGCAAAAGCAGCACATATTAAAGCAGCTCAGAGCTTATTACATGTTCACTTTCACACAGAAACCAATTTACTTTCCATTGATCGTTTTTCAGGCAATTAGATTTCCATCGACACTAAAGTGAGAGAGAGCTTGGGTCAGCGGTGCTTTCGACGCTTCAGACGTCCAAGCGTTTCAGCGCTGCTTCCGGATAACAAATAACTCTCTGCGCATGAAAAAGTCCCCCAGCCTCAGATTATGTATCCGTCTTTATTTCCGATATTAGCTCTTTCTTTCTGCAAACTTGGCTGATTTTCTAAATTGTGTGTTATCGACTGATCCAGCAGCTCCTCAGGCAGGGCCTGCGGGGCGGCATGTGGACTCGAGCCAGCGCTTGTAACCATTAGTCTGTTCAAAGTCCCGGGCACGGATCCACCGCGGCCCTTACCGCAGGCTCGGTAACACTGCAAAAGGAAACCCAGATACCCCAGATCCACAGGCCGGAGCCCGGCTCAAAGATGTGACCGATCGGAGTCGGTCAAGGTCAGACGGGCACAACGGGACACATGCACGAGTACAACCGCTTCAACCACAGACAAAACGACCCGAGCTGCTCCTGAGAATTGACGCTATTGGGGTATCCGTTTCCTCGTGAGTCCAGGGGAAAACCCGATCCTCACGTTTCACATTTAGAGCGCTTAAACAAACCCAGTAAAGTTATCCAGAGGAAGATTTTCCTCGCACTTAATGGAGGACTCATTTACGTATCAACTTGAGACATAAAAATAAACTCAAACAAGTCACAGTGTCGTACAGTAAAATGAATGTGAATTTGCAGCTCAGATCATTTGATCGTGGGAGGATTTGATGAGAATGGTTCGATTTTGAGCTCATTTAGTATTCATAAATAACATTTACATGATTTTTGTACATTTGCATACACATTGAAACAGCATCTAAAATAAAAGTAAGCACATACACAAACCGATAAAACATAAAAATCTGTATAAATATAACTATATTTGTTTAGTTATATTTTCCTATTATATCCGTATTTTTAGCCCCAGACAAATTTAACTGTATCTACAATATACTATTACATAGATAACAAAAATATCATATATGTAATATTTTTTTTATATTAAATATTTTAATAGAGTTGAACATGGGAACAGAAATCACACAGAACATAATTAAAACTATAATAATGATATATATTATATAATAAATTTATAGAAATTATATGAATATTGTAAGTTAATTTGTGTAAAAAAAATAAATGTGATAGCACCGAAGATAATTAATTATTTTGATTAAACAATAAAATCAACTTTATATCAATAAAACAATAAAAATGATCGGCACAAAATTCTAACGTCAAACGTTTATCAAAAGCATTTTATTTGCGGTCAATACATTAATTACGTATGTTTCAGTGTCTTTGCAAATGTACGAAAATGGGCTAGAACCATACTTTCCATTCAGTACAAATACTTACTATTAGTAATGAATCACATTGTTTGATTGCAAACGTTGGTTTCTCAGCTAATCTAAGCACAGATCACTTCTAAAACTCTACAGGAGACACGTGTGAGATTACTAGGGTCTTTTTCTGAAGAGAAACACCTGAAATTAGAGTTGTAGTCAAGACCACCTAAACCGAGACCAGGTCAACACCAAGACAAGACCAAGACTAAAATTAATTGCACCTTTGCAATTATGCTCATATTTGCTCTTGTGATATGGCTTAAAAAGAAACTTTAAACCACCTTAGATGTAATATAAGTCTCTTTATTGTATATCCCTTTAAATGCAAATGAGCTGCTGCTCCCGGCCCCCTTTCCAGAAGAGGGCGGAGCTTTAACAGCTCACGCTTCGGTTGCTCAACAACAACAAAGCTGGAGAATCTCACGCAGCCAAAATGAGGATTGTCAGTAACGGTGTTCAGCCTTACATTGATCAAACCGGAGTCGACACTGATGGAGAGACTCAGGAAGAAGTTACAACTTTTAGAATGAAACTGGATGTTTCTGAATGGTTAGTGGATAAATTTAAGTAGTATTTGTAGAGTTGATTCAACTCATCCACTAGCATGTGCCGTCATGTGAAGCAGTCCGGAGTAAAATGACGACATGGAAACAACACTCTACAACAACAACTCTTCTTCTTCTCTAAAGCAGCTCAACATGGCCTCACCCCCTTTGTTACTTGTTCTTGGGGGTGGGATTTATGTAAATTTTAGGGTTAAGGATGTCACCAACCCGGGAAGAAGCTCGTTGTAGTCCCTACCAGCTGTTTGTTGTAAACCATAAAAAAAACGATTTCTGTAAAAGAAAATATCTCCCTTTGCATTGAACTTTGAGTGTTGTAACTTTGCAGATGTTGTTTGTGCTCAAACAGCAACATTACACACTAACTAAAGTTAAAAAAGTGAAATCATAATCAACCACCCCTTTAATTATATCAAGTTATAATATAAAAAGTCAATATCTCATACAAGTACTTTTTTCAATCACATTTTGAATTTTGTGGGCATTTGTATTAATTTTGGTGACATTTTTGACAATCCGTTGTTGATTTATGACCCGGCACAACAGTATCAAAAGAAATCACATTAGAAATAAGTTACTGATTGCATTTGAAGCAGGAAGTTTTACATCCAATCACATTACTGATGTTACCTAATAAAATAAACAATGCACCGGCAATTTAGTGATATCCTCACAGCTGTGATCTTGACTGGTTTCGAAATAAAATCCTCTTAGTCTAAGATCGAGTCAAGTCCAAGCACAAATGTGGTCGAGACCGAGACGAGATGGACTCTGGAGTACCATAACACTACCTGAAATGCAGGAGGCTTAAGCAAAACAATTGCCAAGAGGAAATTAGACAAGAAGAAATGAAAGAGATTTCACTTACATTTAGCAGACACTTTAATCCAAATCAACTTACAAAAGAGGAACAAAGGCAAACTGTCAATGCAGTTTTTCAGACACTGTTTCTGATGTTTACCAGGTGTTTACACGCCGTTATAACTCCTCGCATGGAGGATTTTCAACTTTAACCGCGGCGGATTTTGACAAATGCCTCTCAACCCCTCGCGCTCTTCAGACAAATGTAACGCTTAAACTCAAACGCTTAATTTCCGCCTCTGTTGACTGCGGGCAGCGGCCATTAATCAGCGTGGCGTTTGGGGCGCGGCACTTGAGCCTGCTAACAGCCAGATGCTGGCGGCTGTCGGCTCAATCCATCAGCCGTGATTGGAGAACGAAAAGGTTCAGGAGTTTTGAGACGCGCCCACGTCGAGAGACTAATTGCCCGCCGCGGTGGGCGTCGAGGTGTTTTACCGAGACACCAACCCTCTGCTTTGCATTCTGGGTATTATTCAAAAACGCCTCGACATCAGATGACAGATTATGGAGGCCAAGCTCCGCCCCTTTCTACAAAGGAGGGGCTTAGAGTGAGGTAACACAAGGTTTTATAATAGCAGAGATGAAATGCTAATCACATGCATTAAAAGAGACTTGTTTTTGAGTAATACCCAGAATGCTTCAGGTTTGAAGAAGTGATACGCGCATTTACATAATCGCAATTGCTCGCAATGACCAAGAACATCAAAACACAATCAAAATGGACTCTGAAACGATT
The DNA here is from genome assembly GCA_036281575.1 of Ancherythroculter nigrocauda. Lineage (NCBI taxonomy): Eukaryota > Metazoa > Chordata > Actinopteri > Cypriniformes > Xenocyprididae > Ancherythroculter > Ancherythroculter nigrocauda. The sequence goes on along the minus strand of VTFQ01000001.1, from coordinate 62,639,416 downwards.
TCCTTGTCAAATGATGTCATCAAGGCCGCTTGAATCTTAACCAATGGGTGCTTCCGCTGTTTCTCTAGTACGAAGCGCCAACTTTTCACCATCCAAAATGAATCCTGTCCTATAGGATTCTGAAATGTTACAATACACAAGATAACCAGGTTGCAAATGATGTTTAATGGTGATTTAATGCCATGTTTTTCAGGGAAACTGGTCAAGTAATTCATTAAAGCGAGTCAATTAGGATAAAAGCATCTGCTAAATAACCACTCACTGCGTTAGCAATTAAAAAGCTCGATTTGCATGGCTCTATTACTATCCAATCAAATTGCGTGCGCTACTGAAATCGATTCTGATTGGCTCATTCTGTCTTGATCTCACCAGGGGCAGCAATGAAAAAGCCAAATGTGTCTTTAATTTGTGCTTGCGAGGCATTTAAGCTAAAAATGCAGAACGTTGAAATTGAACGTCGTTAACAAAAAATGGCAGTGTGAACGATGATTTTGTGACCATTCTGGAGAACATGAAACATCTGTCTGCAGCATTAAAATACTCTGAGTTCTGCTGTTTTAAACCTCGCTCCTGATTGTGCATGAACTCAATTAGGCATTAGTTTGAGCATGTGCAGAAAAGATCCAGCAGGGGGCGCTGTTGAGTTTGAGAAACAGACTAACAGAAAAAAAAAACTTTGCAAAGAACACCCTAGAAAACCTGAGGACTGGAGTAATGATGCTTTGCGTGGGCAAATACCATTTACATTTATTTTGTTCTGTTACATTGTATAGAATAGAATAGAATAGAATAGAATAGAATAGAATAGAATAGAATAGAACAGATAACAGCAGTGGTATGAGGTTCACAGGGAGCTGATGCACTAGCAGGACTGCCGGTCTGTTTGCATTGGTTTGTGTGGCACGTTAAGCTGGCTGCTTGTTACCAGTCACCTCCGTCTGTAGCGTGTCATGAGGTCAGCGTGTAGCGGGTCACAGTGAACATGATCCGCCGCACAGAGTGACCAGAGTGCACTGATGAATACTGTCGGCGCTCATGTTTATGAGCCACAACTCTGGCCGCGGTCCGTGCCAGGCATACAAACACACTGCCACATGCCTCACAGTCACCGAACACTGCAGGTTTCCCCAGATGGGTAGCGTAATCAGACACTATATGCAAACATACTGTATATGAGCAATATCACACACGTAGCCGTGCGATATGGCTGTATATCAGTACGGTTGTGATTCGGCCGTCCGTAGGCAATCACAGCGTGCTGATATACAGCCATATTGCACAGCTACGAGTGTGATATTGCGTTTATACGACAGTTTGACGCCACAAGTGTGTAAATAAATAAGAAAAAACAATGGAGTGTCTTTAAAACCCTCTTTTGAGCAGAACTACTTCCTTCCGCCAGGGATTCAAATCTCAAGTTGACAGTTTGACCGAGCCTCCGTTACTAATTCTACAACGTCACTTTAGAAATAGTAATGAAGGAACGTTGAGTCGCTTCATTGAAACTCATTGTATTTTTGAGAGAGAGAGAGAGAAATCGCCTGAGCGAGCATTACCTGTGTCTGATATAACATTTTTTCTTCAGGTTGATGTCCATAATATTATATCCACTATAAAAATCCGATTTTTGCATTTGTCCTTTTTAACCCTCTGGAGTCTGAGGCTGATTTGGGGCTTGGAGAAGTTTTGACATGCCCTGACATTTGTGCTTTTTTCAGTTGTTCATAAACATATAAATGACAAAAGTGTCATTACACTGTATTCAGCACAAACTAGGCTACAATAATATGTGAGGAACATGTACGTACATGTTTGTATTTTTGAAGGAATAATGTTTATGCGTGGTTATTGAAAAAACAAAAAACTTAAGTCACTGAAATAAGGCCAAAAAAAGTATATTAAATCTGTGTTCATAAGACTTCTGGGTATTGGAGGTTGTAGACTAGAGTTTTTGCTTCAGAATTATGTAAAAATTATGCTGCCTACTCCTTCATATAAAACAATAGAGAGATTTAAATTTTCTAAGACACTTTTGGTCAAGAAACACAGTATGCGAGGAGGCGTGAATCCTCATGTATAATGGGTGATTCTCACCTGAGAAGACAAAAGAATTGAATAATAATGACCTCAAGAAGTCTCAAGTCTCTAACCAAATAATGGTTTTCTATTTTAATATACTTTAAAATATAATGTATTTCTGTGATGCAAAGCGTCTGAACATTCCTACCTCTAGGGCATTTCATATAGGCTACTATATTTGTTATATTATAGAGCCTAAATGTTGATGTGCAGTTGACAAACTATACATCATTAAAAAGATCTAAGACTCAAGCTTCACATTTTGACTCTTAAAATCTTATATTGACCATAATTTCTTAATATGCTTAAAAGCATACACATTTGGAGAAATATTGATGGATTCTCATATGTTTATATCAATTTTCTATACAGAGGAGTAATATTCAGGATTTATTGTCATTACTATGAGTGCTGGATGCTGTGTTTTTAATTCATACTTCAGCCGGAGGGCGCTTTGCCCCTTTTGTCCACAAATGCCTCAGTAAAAGAAGAGGCATATCATGTGACAATCAAGGAACTAACAGAGGCAAGAGATCGCTAAATATGGCTATTCAAAACACTTTTGAAGACAATAAATACACGATTGAGATGACGAATGCATGTATTGACTGAATTTGCATCTGAATAGCGCTCGTTCCGTGGGCGTGGCCGCATTAACAGATAATGAGCTGAATCACAGACTTCTGACATTGTTCTCTTTTCATACAGATTACATAAACACAGAAGGTTTGTTTTCGATTTGACTTATATGTTTTAAAACCTGACATCTTAACGTTTTTTTAGACATAAGTGTAATTTTTTTGTCATTAGTATTCACTAAGTTACAGTTCATTTTCTAAGAACTAACAGATTGGACTTCGTTCAGAGGGAGACGAGAGATCACGCATCATGTTAGTTTTCTTTATTTTACAAAAAGCACAACATTTTGTTTTTACTCTGAGTGTACACAAATGAAAGAAGATATTCCACAGATTAAAATGGTGTATAACTCTTAATTGTATGTGCAACATTGACGGAGTATTTTGAGTCTCTTTCACACTGATAAGAAAAAAACCACGGTGGTATCGCCGGCGATACCTTCAGACCTCAGAGTGTTAAAGTTATGGGAATTTTCCATAACAGCGCTAAAACAATGTCCTTTTTACAAAAGTCCCTTTCAATTTAAAAGTCTCTTGCGACTCACTGACTCATAAAGTCTGCCGCCATCTAATGGCGTATTAAAGGGTTAGTTCACCCAAAAATGAAAATAATGTCATTAATTATTTTGTATTTTTTTTGTCGCACCAAAAATATTCTCGTCGCTTTATAATATTAATATTGAACCACTGTACTCACATGAACTGATTTAAATATGTTTTTAGTACATTAATGGATCTTGAGAGAGGAAATGTCATTGCTCCCTCTGCAGGCCTCACAGAGCCATCGGATTTCAACTAAAATATCTTAATTTGTGTTCTGAAGATTAATGAAGGTCTTACGGGTGTGGAACAGCAGGAGGGTGACTAATTAATGACATTTCATTTTTGGGTGAATTAACCCTTTAATGTAACTTTCACTCTATCCATATTACACACTAACGGACCCTTTGTCAATACCAAATACAACATATTATTTATATAAAATAATATTTATTGAACAACAACATATAAATTAACAACATTAGCCATTATAAATGATAGGAAATAAACACTTTTGCACAATTCAGTCAGATGTACAAAAGCAGTGCTCTACAGGATGTAAGTTAAATATGGCCTTAATATTAAATTATTAAATTTAACATCACCCAATTCGATTTGCTCAGGAACAAGTAATAGATTAATAAGACCAAAGATTGTCCATTTTATGTACCCAAAATGAATTATATCTCATGTTTAACTACTGTAAGAGCCAGCGGCAAATCCCCGAAGCACTGACCTAGATGAAGCTGTTCTCGGCGGGTACTCGAGCACTGAACGCTGACGGCCTGGAGCTCGCATTTAAACATCTAAACAAATTGTATAATAGGCACTATAATTAAATATGAGTCACATATTTCAGGTCTAAATAATTACATTCTCACCCAAAAAAAAAACCTGTAAAAAAAAAACTGTGGATTTGCTTGGCCGTCGTTTCAAGCAGAGTGATACAAACGGTGAAAATGTAAGAGTGTTATTATCACTGAAATATCAGACAGCTCTCAGCCAGTCAGATTCGAGAACCAAAAAGAACTGTTGAATAAATAAATCAATTCTTTTATATCATTTAAATTAGTCCATTGTACAAATCTGGGTCATGAAACTACACAAGCAGACAGCTGAAGCAAACGTAGTGCATCTCATAAAGACTACATATGAATGCATGAGAGGGCAGAGAGCCAGACAGGAAGTCCGTCTGTCACATTTGAAGCACTTAGATCTAATAATCGCTCCATCACTGGGAACATGAAACCATGATGAATTTAGTTTCATTCTGAAGCGTGTAAATGGTACAGAGGCTGAACCTGGGTGACTGAAATCTACTCAAAGTGCAAACGCCACAGACGTGTAGACGCTAATCTATCCTCTCGCGCTCAACGGCCCGACTTCAACAGCAGGATGAGAAATGAGACGACTGTGATAGGGTAGAGAAGTCTAGCCCCGCTGGCTGACCAGCTAAACTAGTTTCACATCAGCTCAGATGTCTTCAGACAGAGACATCTGGCCTGTTTTAATTTGGAAGATCATAACTAGTGATACAACTGCGAGCCTCACTGGAACATAAAAGACTCTTTAAGGAAAAAGCTCTTTCTTTTTGAAATAAAAGAGTTTGACAGGACAGAATGTGCTTTTAAACTTTCTCTCCAAAACTATTACTGAAATGCAACAGCAAAACCAGCTGGTTTGATTCTAACAGTCAGAGATACTCTTTGAAGCAAGACATGTACATGAGAATTGCATAAGATAATAAGGCTTGTTTTCAGAGAATGCATCTTTAATACCAGTGTATTTTGTCAGGGTTTTTTTTTTTTTCAAGTTAAGTTAACTTATATTATTTGATAAAATGCCTTGCACTATTTGAGTTTTAAAAAAAATCTATATTTATGAGTATAGTGAACGTATTTCATTTGAGTCCACTAAAACTAACCCTAACTAAAACTGAACTGAGTAAAACAATTAAAATTAAATTAGAAATTAATTTGCAATTAAGTAATAGCTAATTAGTGCATGTACTAATGTAGGGGGATATTTTTAAAATGATATTAAAAGACCTTTTACTTACTAAAAAAGTATATCAGATGACAGAAGGCATGTATTAAATTCTTCGAAATTTGCATATCAAATACGATACAGCAGAATTTATAGGTTTAAAGTCGGCATGAAATAGAAGTTGCGATAGTCTTTTCTTCTCTATTGTGATATATATCTGACTGAAAATGCTTCTGGAACAAGAACAAATGTAGGGCGGGGCTTGATTTTGTCCATGAGGAATTGATTGGAAGGTTGTGGTTTGCTATTGGTGGATCTCATGTGATTGACAGGTTGCCCCACCCTCATCATCAGAGAAGAGAAGAGCTGAGCTGCAAGGAGGAGAAGTTATTCTGATTAAAGATTACAAGACAGATGAATTAAAAAAAACATTCATTTTAAATCATTTAAAAAAAAAAAAATACTACAATATTCAATAAAAAAGTAAAAATCTAAAACATAAGACTAGAATCTGCTGTAAATGGAAAAATCTGCCAGTGCCGTGAGAAAAAAATACACTCGTATTCAAGACACAATCTATGAAACCGAGTCTAAATATCTAATGCAGTGTTTCTGCTCATGTAAACTGATCTGGTTTCAAGGATATTTTGATATTTTTATTGGAAAACAAGCGAGTCAAAAGAGACTAATTAAAAAAAACTCTTTTTTTGAGTAGGAGTTAAATGATAATGAGAAACCAAATTAGACTGTTTTTATAAGTGGACATCAGAACAGAACAAACCATCAGATAGCAGTATGAATAAATGAACGAGTGTGAGTATGTGTGTATACGTGAGAAACACCATCAGGGGTTTCCCTCTCCTCCATCCCACGGACTTCTCTAAATTAAAACAGAGTGAGCGAGAGAAAGCTTTGGGCTGAATGAGAAATCTCTCTCTCTCTGTGTTGCAGTGGCTCTGAGAGCAGCAGCAGATTTATGGGGCCCTCTAATGGACTCTAGAGAAAAAACTCCTCCGTCAGCGAGTCTCTCCGTCCACTCCTCCTCCACACAGACTGAGATGGACAAGAGATGTGTGGAGAGCTTAATCCATGGGTCTGGACACCGAATCTGTGGAGTCTAAATATGTTTTGTTGAGGTCACCATTATAGTGATCAGTGTTTGCTTTAGCCGGGCTCTTGACCCTTGAATTTTGAACATTAGTTTCTCTCTGGCTGCTGTAAGTCTGTGTTTGACGGACGGACGGATGGATGGATGGATAAACAGACAGACAGACAGATAGATAGATAGATAGATAGATAGATAGATGATTCATTACTGGATGAATCAGTGTTTTTGAACAAATTGATTTGAATGAATGATTTAATGACAAATATATTTTTAACATTCACTTATCGCCACCTAGTGGCTTAATGTAATTGATATAACCGTTATTTGACTCACCAAATTAGTCAGTGTTGCAAAGTCTGCGGTTTTCCCACGGAATTGGGCTACTTTTACACCGTTGCCGGTTGTTGTTTTTCATGTCCGTGGGTTGAAGCGACCCCAAATAACATGATATTTAGCCCCTTGAATGCACATATTACCAGGGGAACTTTGCCAAAAACAGATTTTACACTCCGGAAAGAAATGCGATTGGGCAAGTTTTGGGCTAGTTTTGAGTAGCAATTGGGCGGGTTTTGTTGTGAAAACCTGGCAACCCTGAAGTTAGTTTAAAATGGTGGTTTGCTCTATTTTGATCGCTACTGTAGACATCAGTGTTTATATCCTGACTGTAAACTTTTATCTCAGTACTTCTGTGATAAGTTGAAAACTGCTTTCTCTGGATCAGCGGCTACACGAACACAGATTTGAATGTTCCGGTATGATTTTGTCAAATCGTTGTCATTAAAAAAATAAGATAATGTGTGTGTTTGAATCGAGATCGCAATCTTTTTACGATTAATCGTGCAGCTCAGATACATAGATAGATAGATAGATAGACATATAGGTAGATAAATAGATGAATGATAGATCTATAGATCTATAGACAGATAGATAGATAGATAGATAATCTGTATATAATAAAAATGATAATAGACAAGAAATGTACAGTTTTACACCATCATGCTGATAACATTTCTTTAGTCGTTAGGTAATCCTGCAGCCTGAACCACTGCAGTGAATCCACCCTTACGATCTGAGCTGCTCCACATTCGTTTCACAGCTCTACACTCTTATTGGATGATGACTAGCGACTCATTTGAATTTGAGGAGAAACATCTGAGACAAAGTTGATGCTAAAACTATACGTTTTAGTCATTTTCTGAGCTATGAAAGAGCAGGCTCAGTATATGTGTGTGTGAAGGAGGCTGTGGAAGTTCCGTTTCATGAATAAATGCTGGAGTTTCCTTATAAACACAGCAGTCAATACAACACAGGAATATAAATCAAGCTCTGCTGCCTGCTGACAGATATTCAACACCATCAATCCTGACACACACTCAACACACACACACAGTTTGAGTGCATGTTCAGTCAGAAACATACACAATAGCATGCGGTCCTGTCGTACACACTTAAGGTGTTTCTGCAGCAACACAGAGAATGTGACATGCACTTGAACAACATTACGAATTGCTTTTTTGACATGTTTCATAATAAGTAATGCGTGAAATCACACTTAAGTAGCTAGAATCTTTCTTTTCGCAATAAAAATGCCAAGCACTTAGCACTAGGGGTGTTAAACGTACCACTACTTTGGTCTCAAATAGATAAAAACAAAGATACAGTAATGAACTCAGTTTATACCCAAGTGATGTTACTGCATAAATATATGTTTACTGACAGATAATTGCTTAAGCACTGCTTACTTAAATGGATAGTTCACCCAAAAATGAAAATTATCCCATGATTTACTCACCATCAAGCCATCCTAGGTGTATATGACTATCTTCTCTCAGACAAACACAATCTGAGATATGAGGGTGAGTAAATTAAAGGGTTAGTTCACCCAAAAAAGAAATTTCTCTCATATACTCATGTCATCCCAAACCCGCAGGACCTTCGTTCATCTTCGGAACACAAATTAAGATATTTTTGATGAAATCCGCGGGTTTCTGAACCACACTTAGGCAGCAACTTCATTACACCTTTTGAGGTCCAGAAAGGTACTAAAGACTTTGTTAAAATAATCCAGGTGACTACAATGGTTCAACCTTAACGTTATGAAACGACAAGAATACTTTTTGTGTGCAAAAACTTTATTAGGGTTGCCCCCCAATAGTCGAATAACCATTAGTCGACCAAGATTTTATTAGTCGGTTAGTCACAGAAAAAAAAACTTCCACAGGAAGTGGTGAAATCACGTAGTCTGTGACGAACGGATCGTTAAGGGCAGGAAATCCAAACATTCGCCTATCATCCATCAACCTCAAATATGGCTTATCACTTATCACAAGTGATAACTCTACCGTTAACCTAGATTAATGTGCGCGTCTCAGCTCGTCAACTCTCTGAATGTATGTGTGTGTAACATCGTATCAGGCAATCAACTAACCTGTTCAAGAAACTGTGTAAAACATGCAATCACCAGAGCAATACTGATATTGTAGATGGCTTTTCACTCTATATTAACGTTTCTCTCACAGAGGGTTTCTTCAAATCAAGCTGTCTCTCTCTCTCTCTCTCTATCTGCTCATGCTGTGAGCGGCAGCAGCGCCGGCGACACAACGTGCCTCTTTAATGCGCAAATCTTTGCACAGATGCCACACATCATTAACAAAGTCATACAGAAACATTCAAACAAAGAAGCTCTTTGATGTGTTCTTGTGTTTGCTTGAATGAGATTCGCCATGTATTTTGGACATAACATGGAGTAGCCGGTGCAATCACTTGCATTTAACTTGAAATACTCTGTCGTTTTGGTCATACAGATAAGAGTAATGCCAACTGTAAAGGGTCTACTTTTATTTCTGTAATCTCGCAATAACAACAAAACATTGTGTTAATGTAAAATAATGAAAACGATGCGCTTTCTGTCATCTCTCTCTGTGAACCTGAGCACGTCAAGTCAAGTCACCTTTATTTATATAGCCCTTTTTACAATGCAGATTGTGTCAAAGCAGCTTTACAGTGATAACTGGTATATAATTCTGGCTGCACAGAAGCTCTTAAAGGTGCCCTAGAATCAAAAATTGAATTTACCTTGGCATAGTTGAATAACAAGAGTTCAGTACATGGAAATGACATACAGTGAGTCTCAAACTCCATTGTTTCCTCCTTGTGTAAATCTAATTTGTTTAAAAGACCTCTAAAGAACAGGCAAATCTCAACATAACACCGACTGTTACGTAACAGTCGGGATCATTAATATGTATGACCCCAATATTTGCATATTCCAGCTCATGTTCAAGGCATTAGACAAGGGCAGCCAGTATTAACAACTGGATCTGTGCACAGCTGAATCAGCAGACTAGGTAAGCAAGCAAGAACAATAGCGAAAAATGGCAGATGGAGCAATAATAACTGACATGATCCATGATAACATGATATTTTTAGTGATATTTGTAAATTGTCTTTCTAAATGTTTTGTTAACATGTTGCTAATGTACTGTTAAATGTGGTTAAAGTTACCATCGTTTCTTACTGTATTCATGGAGACAAGAGAGCAGTCACTATTTTCATTTTTAAACACTTGCAGTCTGTATAATTCATAAACACAACTTCATTCTTTATAAATCTCTCCAACAGTGTAGCAATAGCCGTTAGCCACGAAGCACAGCCTCAATCTCATTCAGAATCAAATGGAAACATACAAATAAATACTTTACTCACATGATTCAATGTATGCATGCAGTATGCATGACGAACATCTTGTAAAGATCCATTTGAGGGTTATATTAGCTGTGTGAACTTTGTTTATGGAATGTATATATAGTCGAGAGCTCAGGAGGGCAGGGAGCGTGAGATTTAAAGGGGCCACGCAGTCTGAATCGGTGCATAGTTAATGATGCCCCAAAATAGGCAGTTAAAAAAATTAATTAAAAAAAATCTATGGGGTATTTTGAGCTGAAACTTCACAGACACATTCAGGGGACACCTTAGACTTATATTACATCTTGTAAAAACTGGTTCTAGGGCACCTTTAAAGAAAATGGTGTCAGTATCCATCTTAAGTAAATTCAGTATTGATTCATTCCGATGTAAGAATCAATAGTTATTAATTTAGTTAATGTATCTATATCAGCACTGGAGTAAACAGTGATGTGATGTTATCATCCAGCTCAGTTCAGTTTGCATACAATGGTGTCAATACAGGCAGATCAAAACACTGTTGAATATCAAATGTCACGTAACAAACATGAACCGAAACTCTGTGTATACTTCCCTCACAGACACGAGAAATATATCTATAGAAAGCTTGGAATGTCTACTTTTCAAATTAAAAAATAAATATTCTCAGATTATGTCATCCGTATGAAACATGCATATAGGCATGTCCACTATGTGGAGATGACGAGTCAGCATCTCTGCAGCCGAAAACACAGAAAACATTATCAATAAATTATTAAAATATTTAGCACATGTTTTTTGCACACAAAAAGTATTATTGTCACTATAACATTAAGGTTGTAGTCATGTTGAATTTTTAACAATGTCTTTACTACCTTTCTGGACCTCAAAAGGTGCAATGACATTGTTGCCTATGTGTGGTTCAGAAACCCTCCGATTACATTAAAAATATCTTAATTTGTGTTCTGAAGATGAACGAAGGTCTTATCGACATGAGGGTGAGTAATTAATGACAGAATTTTCATTTTTGGGTGAACTAACCCTTTAACTGAGTAATGCATGAAATTAATTGAAAATATTAGCATCCACTTTGTTAACATTCGTAAAATTGACTATAATAATTTAACCTTTTAAATGAAGTAAGATCGATAGCATCAGTGTTATTTCAGTATTATTGATATACTATATAAACTAACGTTTTTGTTAATATTTAGAATTGGATTTCATTTTTATATTTTCTGTTTTTTAATTAATGTTTTTAATGTTTTTTTTTATTTAATGTTAGTTAAAGTTTTAGTCATTCAAATGTGTGTGTTTTAAATATGTCGGTTCAGTTTTGGTTATTTTAGTACTTTAATTAAAATAAACAAAAAGTGAGAAATTGTGTGTGTGTGTGTGTGTGTGTGTGTGTGTGTGTATGTGTGTGTGTGTGTGTACATATATATATATATATATATATATATACACATATAATGTTTATTTAAAGTAATGAATGTTTTTTTATGTTTTTAGTTAAAGCATATTAGATTTTGCCGTGATATCAAAGAAAATTATGAAACTACTAAAATGATGGTATGGCAACACCCCTAGTTTGCACAATAAACACAATTAATAAAAAACAAACAAAAAAATGGTTCTTTATTCTAGCATGGAAATATCAAGGCAAAATAAATGCCCTTAAAACAGAATGAGCGTGTGTGTGTGAGAGAGAGAGAAAGTGTGTGCAGTAAAAAGCGAGTTTAATTGGGTTTTGAGGCCAAGTAATAACCACTTAAGTTTGCAAACAAGTTCCTGGTAGCTTGATAAATGTGCTTAATTTAAAAATAACCTTGTTACTCCAATTTAAGCATGGAAAAGCAGGGAGATTTTGAGCCTATTTACAGTTATTAAGCAGCCGATGAGGGCGACAAAATGAAGCCTGTCCAGATATTTGCTGCAATTCATCAATTACTCAAACGCGCAGAAACGTTCGGAGAGATGCAGCACGTTTCCCTGAGAGTCTGAACACACCAGAGGGCCGAACGGGATATTAGCTGATCCGTCTTACAGAAAACCTCAGCAGACAGAAACCTCACAATGAGTAAACGCCAACAAGAGCGCCCGTTTTCATGCAAATACAACACCTGGTGGATGGAGGGAGGGAGCGAGCCGAATGTTTGCTCTCATAACTGACCTGTCCAGAGGGGAATATCCATGAACTGAGCGTCTTGATGAAGAGGCTCTCTGTGTCTCCACACACACACGGTTCCTGATCCTGAAACACACAGACACACAACACAAGAATAAATCATGTGCTTTTTAATTGCTTTGTGGGATAAACACCCATCTGACACCAGGACACTCCATATCTGAAGAATACACACAAGTTATTATTATTTCTTCTGCTCACCAAGGCTACATTTATTTGATCAAAAATACAGTAAAATTGTGAAATATTATTACAATTTAAAATAACTGTTTTCTAATGTGTATATATGTTAAATCGTAATTTATTCCTGTGATCAAAGCTGAATTTTCAGCATCCTTACTCCAGTCTTCAGAGTCACATGATCCTTGAGAAATCATTCTAATATGATGATTTGATACTCAAGAAACATTTCTGATTATTATCAGTGTTGAAAAGTTATACCTCTTCATATCTTTCTGGAAACCACAACATGTTTTATTTTTCAGGATTCTTTAATGAATGGAAAGTTCAAAAGAACAGAATTTATTTGAAATAGAAATCTTTTGTAACATTATTAAAGCCTTTACTGCCTCATTTGATCTATTTAATACATCCCTTCACACTATTTGTGAGGTATGAGGAGTTGCTGACTAAGTAGGGTGTTTCTAATCAGGTATTACACTTGTTAAGGTATTTTCTTAGAAGGCAGCTGCCTATTTAGACACAAGACAATATACAAGTAACTTTGCATTTAAAGGATTCAGTGTGCAAAAAGGTAAAGCAGAACCTCTTTTAATATAAATATAAAACCCAAAAAATATATAGAGAGCCTCACACACCTGAATAGGTGCATTGGAAAACTAGAAAAATACAAGTCCAACACACTACTTAAAGTGATTGTTCACCCAAAAATGAAAATTATCCCAGGATTTACTCACCCTCAATCCATCCTAGGTGTATATGACTATCTTCTTTCAGATAAACACAATCGGTGATATATTTATATGTTTAGTCATCCAAGCTTTATAATGGCAGTGGAGGGGGGCGTGTTTTGAAGCCCCCCCCCCCCCCCCAAAAAAATGCATCCATCCATCGTAAAAATAATCGTTATGGCTCCAGAGGGTTAATAAAGGTCTTCTGAAGTGAAGCGATGGGTTTTTGTAAGAAAAATATCCACATTTAAAACTATAATAACTAGCTTCCTGCAGACGACCGTACGCATTGATTTGCGGCGGAAGAGTGACCTCTGACCCGACGCATGATGGAATGACAAACACGGAAGCGCAGAGGAGAGAGCAAAACAAAACACCGGTCACGAATTAGAAGTCTAAAGCGATCATTTTTAAAGAGAAATGTCGGAGGATTTTGATATAATAGAAGAGGAGCTTGAGTTTGTTGCTCAGCTCTGTTTGTTTGAACCGCAAGAGGCGTCTAAGCTTACGATACTCCTACGTCCTGCGTCATACATCACGTCACGAGTTACTCTTGTGGTGCAAGTCAACTTGTATAGTATGTGTACGGTCGTCTGCAGGAAGCAAGTTATTTTACTGTATAAAGTGTTAAATATGGATATTTTTCTTACAAAAATGCATCGCTTCGCTTCTTATTAACCCACTGGAGCCATATGGATTCAAATCTGGCCCCCCTTCACTACCATTATAAAGCTTGGATGTGTCAGGATGTTTTTAAATATATCTCCGGTTGTGTTCATCAGTAAGAAGAAAGTCATAAACACCTAGGATGGCTTGAGGGTGAGTAAATCATGGGATAATTTTAATTTTCAGGTGAACTATCCCTTTAAGTTTGCATCTTCACATAGATAGTTTAATGAGCAATGATTCAAGCAATCAGCCTTCCTCAGACTTTTCTTTCATAGAAATATAAAACAAGAATTCTGATGGCAATCAAATGCATCTCTACTGAAGTTGCCTGACCAATACTAAAGATCACTAAAACACACAAAACCTGTGTATAACACCATGGATACACTGTCGAGACTGTGTTCAGGACTCATTTGCATAATTAAATTGCATTATATTATTTACCCCTGCAGTATATGAGCCGAGCATCAATTTGTGTGCGCTAATGTTTCATGTGACTGAGGCTGGCGTGAGGTCGTCGTGCACGTCTCCTGCTCTTAACCCCTTAATGGGAGTCATTAATCAGGACATTGGTTATTTGAGCAGACGTCACGGCCCTCCTGAACACACAAAACACACAGAGGAAGAGGATGAAGAGTGCGGATGGGCTGAAGAAACACACAATCTGACATTTAACATGCATGCAGATATGTGTGTGTCTAAAATATTCATAAACACACCAGCTGACTTCTAGGATGTGTTTGAATTGGAACGAAAATGGTCTGAAACACCAGAAGTGTCTTAAAAAAGTAATAAAGAGGCTAAAGTGGCATGCATACTATAAGGGTGAAACCACCAAGTGCTCGATAAAACCACAGCTTCACTCAAAAATTACTGCCAACATCATTTTTCCAGGGTGCAGAAGCCATCTTCATGAACAAAACCAGGCTGAAATAACTATAAGACACACACACACACACACACACACACACACACCCTCTAACTGATTAAAAATACATAATGCAGAAATCACCACTTGACAAAAAGACGCCTCGTATTCATCCTGAGCTGCAGAAACGCTCCCAGCTACTTCAGAAAGTCAAACTGGGTCATTGTCTGCAGGTTATCTGAAGAGATTCACACACACACACCTCTGATCTTCAGAGACACACCAGGTCAGAAGTTCATCACCTTCACTGCGCTCAGGTTATATATGATTAATATTGTATATATTCATAGAAATTTTATCATAGATGTTGTGTTTCAGTAAATAAGACCTCTTGTGTGAGCAGAGGGAATTGTGGGTATGAGAAGGAGCCGCTTATAAAACAAACTAAAATCCGATCAGATGAGAAACATCTGTGGACACCTGTGGATGAACTCTACTGAATTCTGTAATAATGCACTGATTGGCTACTGTCAATTATTTTGTAGACATTGAAATATAAATAAATAAAATACAAAATAAATAATTAAAACACAAATATGATTAATAAATACTTAACAATTAAAAATAAATAAAATAACTAAAAATAAAATACAAATATAAATAAAATCAGAAAATACAAATTAATGAAAATAAATAAATGAAAACCATGAAATAAACATTTTAATCAATACAATTAAAATAATAAATGAAAAATAACAAAATAAAATAAAAATAGAAATAAAAAGAATAAATAAAAAAGATGGATGAAGACTTTACAATTTAAATAAATTAAAAAATGAAAATTAAGTAAATAAAATAACATACAATTATAAATAATGACTAAATAATAATATAATAATTGAATTAACAAATGAATATGTGCATAAAAAGTAAAATACTTGTTGAATAGAATTTAAATAATTAAATATAAATAAATAAAATATAAAATAAATAAATATAACACAACCATTGTAGAATAAATACTTTACAATTAAAAAAATAAATGAAAAATAACTAAAAAATAAAATACAAATATAAATAAAATAAAAAATACAAATTAATGAAAATAAATAAATAAATCCAAACCATGATAAATAAATATATTACAATTAAAATAATAAAAAAATAAATAAATAAGAATAAAATAAAAAATAAAGTAAATGAACAAATTAAACCAATGAAAAATAAATAAATAAAACATGACCATGCTGAATATTTTTTTTTATTTAAATAATAAATGAAACATAACTAAAAATAAAATACAAATGAACAAATTTTTAGATGAAAACATAAATAAATAAATAAACAAACATGACCATGAAGAATAAATAATTAATAATTCATACTCTATGCATTGTTTGGCTAATGTAAACAGCATTTAGTTGATGGACTAATGACCTGAATTAATGCATATCTGTATATGACTCTTGCTTAATGAGTGAGTTTAAAGTCCC
This sequence comes from Ancherythroculter nigrocauda, assembly GCA_036281575.1. NCBI lineage: Eukaryota > Metazoa > Chordata > Actinopteri > Cypriniformes > Xenocyprididae > Ancherythroculter > Ancherythroculter nigrocauda. Next base: position 62,623,273 of record VTFQ01000001.1, on the reverse strand, counting down.
CCTGTAGTCAATAATTTTATCCCTCAAAAATCATCTTTGATCACCAAAATGAGATGCATTTAGGCCCCGCCTCCACCCGCTCACAGCAGCTCAGAGATCCACTCGGTCAACTTACTTGAGGTAAACGCTGCACAATGGTATCGCTCTTTTCAACATCGGACACACAAGGGTAATTAATACGATTAGACTTCTGCTTGACTATGATATCAAACAGCTACTAATGTGTAGCTAATGTTACACTAACCATGTTCCTGTTCTTCATCTCAGAGTCAGACAGCTGCCTTTCAAAAAATCAGCATCCTTACAAACGCTTTGAACAACTCCGAACGTCAGTGGAGAAACACATACAGTTCATCATAACATTGTAATATTCATCATACACCCGCTATATTGGTAAACCTACATGATTTTTCATATCAACAGAAAAATATACCGGGATAACCTGGCTTCTCTCGAGACTCCCCTGCTGGTTCGCTGTCTTTTTTTCACTGCAGTTTTAAGGAGAAAATACTCTGCAATGGTGTTAACATATGATATGAATTTGCACATGGTTTGTCTTAAAGCATATTAAAATCACCACATAGACATATAAACAAAATTGAAAACTTGATTTTCACCACAGGGGGTCTTTATGCAAATGAGCAGCAATAACCAATGGAAGAGCGAGGAGTAATGTTCACATGATCACAGCGTGTGTGTGAATTACAGAGCTGACATGTGAAAGTATGAAGCACTGCAGGGCATTATGAAAAAGTGTTTCATCGATGAGAATCATATTAATGTGATAAAGGGCAGATTCACAGCTGGACCACATCGATTCTGTCTACGGCCGCGTCTGAGAACACACACACACACACACACACACTACATTAATGCGTCAGCCGCTGCAGTTTCAGCATGTAAGCTTCCTACATGATGAACACATTCAATCTAAGACTGTTACTCCAGACTAACTCAAACTTAAAACACGTAGTGTAGCTACATCTGAAACACTCAAACTCCAATGTTTCTCCTTCACAGACTGCATTACACAAACCTCCTTTAAACCGGCTCACTGTCTGAACTGATTCACACACAGCATATAAACCTCAAGAGTCTTCACAAATAAAACCCCAAACCCTCAGAAATGATGATCAAATATAACCGACTCCATCCACTTTTACAACAGCTCTCTCTCTCTCTAACACATCAATACTGCAGCCATTAAAATGTGAAATTGCTTCACACACACACACACACACACACACATGGACATGAGACTCCTGCAGTGTGTTGAGCTCACTAATGTGATTCTCACTTTAATAGAGATTGACCTCACAAAAAAAAAAAAATCACTATGGTAACCATACCATCCAACTACTGTAGTTACGTCAATAAAACTGTGGTAATTTGGTATAAAACACCACTGGATGGATGGATGGATGGATGGATGGATAATATCATAACATCTTAGTTGTTATGATAAAATTCAATATACTTTATTTGTGACAAAACATCCCATGTTTCGGTCATGACTGCACAGTTTTGGTGACAGTATTGTTTTGGTGGTGACCACATCTCATTACAGAATATTAACTTGCTTACTAAAACATATTAAAATACTAATGATTTACATAACTGTACTAAAATTTTGTTTATTTCCCTCAAAAAAAATGATTATGTGTTCCCTTTTGTCACTACCAGAACAATGATGACATGTTTCGGTCGTGACTGTTTCGGTAGTGACAATTTAGATACTTTAGGCGCCATTTACACTGCATGGTTCAAGTGACCCAATTCCGATTTTTTCCTCCCAAGTGGCACAGATCGGATCGGAGTCACGACCGTGTAAGCAGGAAAAAAGCGCATGGATTCCGATTTTCACAGATCGGTTTCAGGCCTCATTCATATGTGGTTATAAATCAGATATGAATCGGATACGTGCGTTTGCGCCTGCAGTGTAAGCGGACAGACCGGATATTCCCCTGTAAATGCGACTCCTGCGTCATTGAAAAGTGAGGGTTTTTTAACATTTCGCGGTACAGACATACCTATAACAAACGGAGCATCTCTAGTTGACTGGCAGAATATTAATTTAATTTGTCTGTGTTAAATAAAAGGCGATCTGATGTTGAAATGTGTTGCTCTTCAAATCGCACTGAGGGCTCGTTGCCGCGGTTGTCAGTGACGACGGCTCGTGCACAGACGCGCGCTTCAGTCCCTATTCGTTCCATTGAAACCACAAAATAAAAAGCACACAAACTTGCAACTGCCCTTGATATACAATCACTGATGAAAGCACTGGTTTAAATGACAAAAAAAAACTAGTATAGGATGGTGGATTCGAGCCCATGAAGCTGTGAATATCTACCCGTACCCGAGTATTATTCAACTCGCGCGCTTCCAGCGGAGCTGCGTACGTATACTGTCGTTAAGAATTTGTATTATTTTTATATAGGGATGTAACTATTGCATTAAAAGGGTTTCTATATGAATTCATGTCAATAAATTAAGCTCAATGTACCATTGAAGCTGATTTGTGATGTCATACATTTTTGGTACGTTTCGCCACGTGCAGTGTAAAAAGGAGACATCCGATACAGGTCACTTTTAAAAGAAATGTAAGCACGTCGTCCAAAAAAATCAGATATGGTCAAAAGATCGGATCTGTGCATTAAGACTTGGGGCCCTATAATACACCCGGCGCAATGCGACGCAAGGCGCAGCACAAGTGTGTTTGCTAGTTTGCGTCCGGCGCCGTTCGCGTTTTCCCGTTCAGCGCCACGTCCTTAAATTAGTAAATGCATTTGCGCCAGTTAGTGCACCCATGGGCGTGCTGGTCTAAAAAAGAGGTGTGTTCAGGCGCATTGCGGGCACATAGCTATTTTAAGGAGCTGAAAATAGACTGCGCCATAGACCAACTCAAACCTGGTCTAAAGTCTAAAGTCAATGGCGCAATATTTTTTGTTAGAGCGTGTTGGTAGAAACTGCGCCTCTGGGCGCGTCCACAGTGCGCGTTGACTTTGCTTATTACACACAGGGATGCGCATCACATAAACAAATATTAAAAACAAAAGGATTACAGTGTAAAAGAATATTATTGTGTAGGCTACATAAATATAAAAATGTAACTTCGTTTAACTTCTATCTAAATGTTTAACTTCGCGCACGAGCAGATCGGTTTCTTCGCTTGAAAAGCGTTCAGCTTTTCCGCCAACAAATTCCGCCATGTAAATAGCAATCCGCCATGGCGCGAGCGCATCTCGCTCTTAAAGGGAATGGGAGATGACACTCTGATTGGTTTATTGAACGTTACGCCCATTACTCATTAAGAGAATAGGGACAACCCATTTCAAAAATGCGCCCCGGCGCACGGACCGTTTTTCCGTCGTTAAAATAGCAAAAGTGGATTTGGACACGCCCTGAGTGCACCTGCGCCGTGCGCTTTACACTTTGTGTTTAGATCGTTAAAATAGGGCCCTTGCAGTGTAAATGCGGCCTAATAACACCCAAAAAAGTTTGCTTAATTGCAGAAAAAGGTGTTTGGTAGTGACGTTTCTTAAAGTTACAGACAGATTTTGAGACTTTTGAACACATTTAACTCAAATGAAGGGCCTATCTACTATGAAAGAGAGGCTATGAGAGAGAGGGACATGAATATTTCCTGATCAAAACTGTAGAAGTGTGTTAAAATCAGTCTCAGACAATGGACTAAAACATACACTGTTTAACTAGTGACGTGAAAATGCAGGACACTTTTTTTTTTTCTTTCCTTTTTACATAAAGTTTCATGATTTAAATATAAAATAAATATTTTTAACTTCACTTTAAAAAAAAAAAAATCCAAAATATATTTTTAAAAACAAAATTGCAAAAATTATTTCAGTAACATTTTCACAAGTTGAAATTTAGGGTTTAGAATTCGGGACAGCCACTTCCCAATTGAAAGTACCCAATACATGATGCTTTTATATATATTAAGCTTACTGATATTTTAAATATTATTGTGTGATTTAATAGATAATAGAAGTATTTTAGTAAACATTTAAAATTTGAATACTTAAATGCTTTTTAAATGTGTTTTTTGGTTGCTGGACGGCAGTTTGCACAGCTTTCTGACAGCTTTCATTAGTTTTACCCATTTTTCTTTTTTGGCATCTTATTGAAAGGGACAGAGAGAGGCGGCCAAGACAGATCTCTTAATGAAGGGTGTGTTTAGGCCTGTCCATTCTTAAATTAATTACAACTGCTCAGATATCAATTCAACACACACACACACAGACTGTGCTGCTCCATCCTAATTGAATTACTTTCAGTCTTTCTGGATTTCAATTATCTGCCTTACATGGACACACAAACACACACACACACACACACACACACACACAGAGAGAAAGAGAGACATTGCCACACTAAACGAGTCTCAATGCAGAGAGTGTGTGTGTGAACAGGTTTAACACACGCACACCCAGCAGGACCCTTCTCAGCAATTTAGTAACACCAGTTGTGTTTCCCCCCTCAGGAACTGCTTCCAAAAACACTGTTTGTGTCCTCATCAGCGTCCTCGGACGAAACTAAGCATCTCCGTGTCCTGCGGGAGCCGTTGAGCTGCAGGTAATTGCAGATAATAAAGAATATTCACCTCTGTACACACAGACGCCAGAGACTCAAGAGAGCAGCGCAGTTTCTCAAGATCCACATGTGTGTTTGCTGAATCCAGACACACGGAGGACTCCAGCGCCATCTACTGACACTAATCACACACAGCTGCACTAATCAACTAAAAAATGTGATCTAAACCCCTAAAACAAGCCAACAAAACCAGCATAAGCTGCCGTAGGTCCATTCTTGTGACAAATGCAGGTTTCAGCTTACAAAAAGTACTAAGGTAATACCTTGTTTTTGACAATACCACAATATTTTAACACTGAAAATTGATTATGTCTGCCATTCAGTAGATTAGAATACCATGTAAATGCTGTAGTGTATGAATACTGCAATAATTCAGTACCATTCACAAGTTTGGGGCTGGTAGGCCTATATTTTTATATATTTTAAAGAAATTAATAATTTTACCCAGCAAGGTTGGATCAAAAGTGACAGTAAAGACATTTATGATGTTATAAAAGATTTCTGTTTCAAATAAATGCTGTTGATTTGAATTTTATATTCATCAAAAATACTGAAAAAAATAATAATTAATAAATAATAATTTCATCAAAACAATAATAATCAGAAAAATGTTTCTTGAACATCAAATCATCATCAGGATCATGTGACACTGAAGACTCGAGTAATGATGCTGAAAATTAAGCTTTGATCACAGAAATAAATTATATTTTAATATATATTCACATAGAACACAGTTATTTTGAATTGTAAAAATATTTCACATTATTTCCATATTTTTACTGTATTTTTCATCAAAAAAGCAGAAGAGCAGAAGAGACTTCTTTCAAAAACAGACTTCTTTTGTTCAGGCTGCAGTTGCTCTGTTTCTCCAGCAGATGGCTTCACTATGATACAAATACAGCTGTTCTGTTCCCATACATGAGTGTGTCCTGAAATAACCTCTAACCACCTTAAACCCTATACAAAATACTGTGGTGGTACCATGGTGCAGTCATGTATCGGATGGAAAAACCAAGGATTAGCATATTCGTATTAGCGTATTCGCGTGGCATGACGCCCGAGAGGGTTTCAAACATCACACTATCTCAGATAAACATGTAATATTTGAAGACAGCAACAAACAAAGCTTCTCATAAGCTCAGCGTCCACCAGTAGACAGACAACAACACAATAATATGACAAATGCTTCAAACTTTAAATGGAATTACATGATGGAAAACGATTTTTCTTGCACTACAATGAAACAAAAAAAGTGTAGGACTTACTTTGAAACGAGTTTCACTCATAAATTGCAAGTAAATTTCACAAAGAAATAGTAAATGAATTAAACGTGAATTTTTTAAGTTTAAAGATATTGATCGAAGTGACATCCTGTAACATTTACGGACATCAAACAGCAAAATCACATCACAAACAAGAGCTCAATAACATATGACAGCCTACATTTACATATCAGCTTCTTGACCCGCACTAATGAACATCAGTGTGAACTACACCAATCCACAGCTCGTCCAATCACAAGAGAGCTCATTTACATATTGAAGTCACAAAACACGAGCCCTTTAGCTCTCTGAATTCAGTGAAAACAAAAATAGAGTGGGACTTTGATGATGCTCACGTGTACAAACACGCACGCAGACGGAGTAATTATTCATGTTTAATGAGAGCTTGCTCTATAAAAAGAAAGCGCTGTCTGTGTGTGCGTGTGTGTTTAATGACTGCTGTAAAACATCTGAGCACCATGCATTCAGTGTTTGCCTTGTTTTCTTGTTCTGTGACAATCACAACCAATATCACACATCCTTCAGATTGACCTGGTGATGATGGACAGACGGCTCGGGTCAAATATTTTCTGGTTCCTTAAACTAAAAAAAAGCTCTCAACAAAATGTGCTTCACCACAGAACAAGCTCTGAAACTCCAGAAATACATTCATCGTTCAGTAAAAACAGAAATTAAAATGTAGAGACAAGCTCCAATTCAATGACATGTTATCCTCATTTTAAGTGCCTCTATTATACTTTTGCTGGATTTCATGCAGAGTGCAATATAGCGGTTTGCAGAGTTTCAAAGATCAAAGTGCACATCAAACAAAGTTATTGTCTCCTAAAAGAAAGAACTGATTCTGAACTGCTGAAATGAGTCGTCGGTAATTACAGTCTCACTTCCTGCATGAACTGGCCCATCTGACCGATCAGTGCAGATTAGACCAATCAATTCTTTATCAAACCATTTCAGACACTGAGAAAAGAGGTGATGAAAATTCAAAACCTTTGAAATAGCATAATTAGGGCACTTTACAATGTTATACAGTGTTTCGTGTACAGAAGTAACTTGTGTCAGTCAGCTGGAGCTCACTGGTGGGTTTAAAACACGCAGACAAATGAGTTTTACAAAACACCTCCATGAATGTGCCTTCACTGGAGATCAACATGAAATTAAACTACGAACACATTCTTCTATCTTGATTTAACAATGTTCTGGGTTCAGTTCAATTTTAGCTCAAAAAGGCCGTGTGTCCACCAGAGCGTTTTTTTCCAGCTGCTAGCATACTTTTTTTAAACGGCGAGAACGTAATGAGGCGCTGAGCGTCTTTTTCACGCTCAAGCGCTGCGAGCTCAGCGTTTTTACTGGTCGCCTCGAGTTGAAGAATGCTCAACTTTGAGTAAAACGCTGCGCTCATCACTGTCACTTTTTAGCCAGCCGTCCAATCAGAGTGGAGGAGGGGCGGGACAAATACAACTCTGAGCAACTGTCACATTCTTGCTGTACAGCGACATCAACGAACAGAAACAAAATGGATGAGAAATTAATATTGCTGGTCTCCGAACATACATAGCAAGTAATTCCACATTGTGTCAACATTTTTAGCCTGAAACAAATTACCTGCAAAATCAGTTATAAGTAACAGTGCCGCGGATATTCCGTATCATAGCAACAAAGCGTCTCAACGGAAAAAAACGCTGCGCTGCAGAAGCGCTCTCAAGCGCTCACAGATAGGCATTTTAAGCAGAGCGCCTAGCGTTTTCAGCTGGCTAAAAACGTTCTGGTGGACACATGGCCTAATGCTTGTTCATGATGCTTTTTACCCCAGAAATAACTCATAACTCATCCATCAGTGATAAAACAAATCATGTACAGTGATGCATATATGGGTCATTGATGAATAAGGTTTTTAAAAGTGTAAAAAAACCTAATGGACAAGTTTTATTAAGTGTTAACAATGAGATTATGTGGTTTTTATAATCAATTAACACTGCTTTTGTCATTTTTTACAAGACGGACAAAATTTGTCATCAAAAAAGTCATTCGGTTTAACCAAAATTTCAGTTTTACCAAATGATGATATTTTCAAACAATGCTAACAGGCTGATATCAGCTAGCTAGTTTTATATTTAGTACAAGTTTTTAAAATATTACAACATTTTCCATGTTTTATAGCGGTTGTACCGAATGACCTGATGTTTCGGGATATGTGTGTGAACAAGTGAAAACATGAATTTTTCAAATAGTTTAAAGAGTTAGTTACTTTGCTTCATGACCATGTGGTCCTGTGCAGGTGTCTGAATGATGTCACATCCTGTCACATGATATTGAGCGCATGACTTGATCCAAAATGGTCTCTTTATATTGGTTACTCCAAATGACATCAATGAAATTCATTTTTCCGGACATTCTTTCTCATAACAAAGCAACGACTTCTACACATAATTTTAATACCATTTTGCAATATGTTGATATGTGATGTTATAAAATCATGCCAGAATAAAATATATATACATTTATGACATTTTAAGATATTTTAATCACAAATGAAGTGGCTGTATTGGCCTTTGGGCAGTTAAACCGAATGACCTTTTGACACTTTAAAATCTTTAAAATACCTTTATATGTGCAAAATATAATTAAAACCTTTAGATTTAATAAAAGAGATCTAGTTGTACTACATACTTTGGATGTCATATCTTTGTGTTGTATTATTATTAAGGTCTTTGGACAAAAAAAATGACCCATCACATCACTGACCCATATATAATACAATAAACACTAAAATACAGACACTATAAAAATGATTTTTCACAGTTGTAATTTAAAAAAAAGTAAATTGGAGTAAATTTTACACAAAACACAATTTTAGTCTTTCTATTTCAAAATTTGACGTTTAATTCGGGCTGGACGATTATGACCTAAAATCAAAACCTCGATTAATTGAACATTTTACCTTGATTACGATTAATGAACGATTATTTTGTTTCTTTTTTTTTTTGCCCTCATAGTTCACTCACAAGGTTTGTACTGTAAATATGATTGACTATTAAAGGTGGGATATTTTTTCCTATTCACAGAGCGATCTGACATGACAGCTCACTTTCAGCAGTTATTTTATCTATGCTTCATAACATTTCTTACAGATTTCTGCTCGTTGTAAATCAGATAAAGATAAATTAGCACAGTACCAGTACGAGTGATTGCCTGTGTGAATTAGTCCATCTCTCTATTAATTGTGAAGCTGTGGGTTGTAAATAGTTCCTTCAAAAGTAGAAAAATATATGCTATAATAAGTTGAGTTTGTAAGCTACTTTAGTGATAAATCACAGGCCAGCGCTGACAACTAGTTTATGCTCATCTCAGTGCACGCGATCTTCACGTTTTGTGCAGCTGTTTGTATGAGTGTTCGTGCCACAATGCAGCTGCGCGAGCGCGGTAGCTCGATATAATAATACACATCCGATTAATACACATCCTAAATCGCTTGAATGTCCAAACTGGCAAACCTTAAAACACATACAACTGACACAGTTTAGTGAAGACGCAAGGCTCACCGCTCGCGCGCGTCTCTGTGTTGCGTTTGTCTGCATGTTGACTGGACGGGGCGGAGACGGAGTCACGTGCTACACACGTGGTAGTATGTTTTTAATGGGGAAGTATTAACAGGATTTAAAAAACAAAATAACCGACATGGGAAAATTACGTCAGTTAGAGGTTCTGAATTTCAGATTCGATTACTTTTCGATTAATCGTCCAGCCCTACGTTTCATTGAATACTTTACTTGACCTTTCCTTATAATTAGTGAGATTTACCAGCAATTTCTGAATTAAAACTGTTTCCTACACAGATTTTTTTTCAGTGTTCAAAAGCAAGGTCACAAAAACTAAACATCTGAAGTGCTGAATTAAGACAGATGTGAACACATAATGCTGTAACACCTGCTAACAAGCAAATACATGGACTGTTTGCATGGAGAAGACATTTGTGATTCATCCGGCTAGAACAGACAATTTAGACGCTTTAAAAATCAAATGCTAAATGGATTTTTAATGAATTATTAATATATACATGTACCACATTTTTGCTTTTAAATGCTCCAGAACACTTCCGCATTATAAGTGCATTGCTGCAAATATGATTTTTGCTCGTTTTAAAAAAGAAAACTGCAGATGAGATGAAGTTCATGATCAACAACACAAACTGAAGCTTGACTTAAACCCTCAACATTCCTTTAGGATGTCATTTCAGTTGTACATGTATGTAGGTAGAAGTTGCAGTCATGCCACATGACCATCTGTGTGTTCGGACAGCTAACTCATTCATTATTCAGCAGAAGACTACCTGATGAGCTTCTATATTTGAACTCATTAACAAACAAAAATGAACACAGGTGCTGTTCATATATGTGTGAGTGTGTGGGTGTTCATTTGTGTGTGTGTGACGTATGTGCGCACGCATGTTATTGTGAGCGTGTATCCTTGTCAGATTCATATTTGGATGTTGCGGCGCAATCGATGCGAGGCGACCTTGTGACCCACGCAGGAAGGAAGCGGGCGATGCAATCTGCCACCCACGGCTCACACACACGCGCACACATGCACGCGTTTCTCAGTCCCCCTCCGAACGGCTCGCTAATGAGATGAATTAGCTGAATGCAACAGATGTGTTCGGTGCAATCTAACGCCCTCCATCTGTCAGTCATAAAACACACACACACACACTACAGATGATACACAACACATGATTGATGGATCGTTCCTGCTATGCAGTGCATGTTTATGTCTTCATCATATATGTCTTTATATACTAGATAAATATTTATTTTAAAGTTTTAAATATCTTAAATCACAAATTGATTCTTTTATCTCCATATTACAATGAACAGAGCTGAACTGTAAATCAAGCTATTTTCTATTTTGGTTTTGAGTAGATGTCAATTTTTTGTTATTCTTGTATGTAAAACTTGCAATTTATTCAGAAATATTCTGTATTTCTATATCTGTTTCTTCATGTAAATTAATAAATATACATTATTGTTAATTCACTACATACTTGCTGACATTACTACATACTGACATATGGTGTAGGATTTACTTTTCACTTAAAAATCACTAGTAAATTCCACAATTAATTATTAACATATTGAAATAAATGCAAAAGTTAAAAGTATAAAGACCGAAATAGTATTATTTTGTAAAATATACTCCAACAACAAACTTCGGGGAAAAAAAAAAAAAAACATTTTTTACATATGTACGTATATATCACAGACGTTTCCTCCGAGGAGGCAAGAGAGGCATTGTCTCCTCAAAAAAAAAAAAAAAACTGGATAAGCAAATAATTGATATTACAAAACATAAAACAATGCAAATATTACAAATTGTGAGATTAACAAGTGTAAAAGTCACTTGTTTTTATAATGTAAGTCTGTTTTTATTATGACACAGTCGCCGGCGCCGCTTCCGCTTTTCCGGTCATGAGCAGAGGTGTCAAGTACAAATACTTCGTTACCTTACTTAAGTAGAAATTTCGGGTATCTATACTTTACTGGAGTAATTATTTTTCAGCCGACGTTTTACTTCTACTCCTTACATTTTCACGCAATTATCTGTACTTTCTACTTCTTACATTTTAAAAATAGCCTCGTTACTCCTATTTCATTTCAGCTTGTTTTCATTCCGGCTTGAAAAAAAACAAAAAAAAAAAACTATCCAGATAAATCGCGCCATCCGGATAGAGTGAATTTGATTGTGGTTGGATGAGAAGTATAAACATATACCATTCTGACACCCTATTGGTTTGTACGCGAATAATAAGTTATTATTTCTCCACTACTGGCTCATTTAGGCTATCAAACGGGTGCTTTTCTCTTCGTCCTCCGCAAATTAAGCTAGGTAGTTCGGTAGAGAGAACGTTTGAATAAATTAGCATATACACCGGTTTTTAAACTTTTTTTTAGCGCGACCCTTTTTATTTATGTGACCCATAGTCATATACAACATGTAGCTAAACAAGCCAAAACAAATTAATTTAAAACAAAACTGAAGGTAAACCTGCGTTGCTCTCATGGTGTTATACCTCTCTCTTTCGGTGAAGAGCAGTGCTCTTGTTGAATGGCACGGATTGCACTACGGACTATTGTACCTTTTATATGTTTTTTTTTTTAAATGTATTTTATTTTTTATAACGAACAAGTCTTGTTTCCAGTGCTTTGTTGTGTGTGCGTGAGGCGCGGGCGCGATCAAACAGCTGTCTTTGCAGGGGACTTGCCTCATCGTCATGGCAACGGTTCGTGAACAGGTCAGATTACGTCAGAGTTTGTTGGATGCTCAGCCGACCAAACAAACGCCGATTAAATATGTTCAGTCTGGTAAAAACAGACTCCAACCAACGCCAACAGGGTTATCACACCTATCCAACAAACTCGACAAACAGATGAGTTTGTTGGCCTTTTTTCGGAGCGGTGTGAACTGAAACAGCTGAAAACTACCCGCATTTGGCGTGTTGGCGGGTGTTAATGTCAAGCCCTGATTGTTACTAAGCCTGCCCTGGGTACACCAAAACTACCCGCATTTTTCTTGTCCGTTGCCCTCACAGATTCCTGCAGTTAAGCTTGGATGTACATTTACATTCCAATAAAGGTTATTGATGACATGCCTCTGAACTGAAGTTTGACTTTTTGCACCATTACAATACTTATAGACAACTAGTCATCATATCTTCCACACCACGAAACACGTTAATGCTCAATAGTACACATATATGGTGCTTTAATGTATTTGCATTGTACTAAAATGCGTTCATTTTCAATGGGCATGTATGCGGCTGAAACAGGTAGCCTAGTGCATCCCAATTTTTCAACATTAACATTTTAATATAGCCTAACATTATAGTCATTATGGCCTTTATAAAAATGTTTTTTTGAGGAGGTGGGGTAGTGCACAATAATAGGCCCCTGTGGTGCGGTTTAAGCTTTTGTCCTTAATGGCATTTTTTACCTACATTACTTTTACTTTTATACTTTAAATAGTTTTGAAACCAGTACTTTTACACTTTTACTTGAGTAAAAAGCTTGAGTTGATACTTCAGCTTCTACAGAAGTATTTTTAAACCCTTGTATCTATACTTCTACTTGAGTAATGAATGTGAATACTTTTGACACCAGTGGTCATGAGTATGAGGTAACGCAGCTCTGTTTATCATATTAGATACATTTGAGTGTGTTGAAAATGATGTAATAATGTTACTCTCTGCGTTCGCTCGGCGGCTGCTGTGAGACACTGTTACATAACACAGTAAGATAGATCGATTTTAGAATATCATATTAAATGCTGGATGGCTTGTGTTGATAAATGGCACACAATTAATTTTAAAACGTATTGTATGATGGAGAAAATTCTGTTTTACTGTTAATAAAAATAAAGCTGCATCTGATTATGCTATGTTAGCTACTTGACAAAATAGTGTTTTTCTCTGAGGCATGGTAAAGCATGGTACTCACAAAAAAAATCAAGAAAATTAGATTTAAACAATAAGACTAAACGTGTTGAGCTATATAACAACAATTAGTTTTCTGTCTATAAATATATCAAAATATATAACACTGGCCTTGTGGTTTTTGGATATTTTACTGCATAATATATATATATATATATATATATATATATATATATATTAGGGCTGCACGATTAATCGCATGCTATTCTCACGCGCATTTCGTCAGTAAAGCCGGTTCCCTGATTACCGCTAAATCGCCATCACCTGCTTTCAAATGAAGCGGCATTTAATAGATGGAGCCGTAGATCACTGAAAAGCCACGCAATATCGCGTTCATATCGCAGATGAATCGCCTGCGATAATGAACGCGATATTGCGTGGCTTGTCAGTGATCTACGGCTCCATCTATTAAAAGGCGCTCCGTTTAAAAACAGGTGATGGCGATTTAGCGGTAATCAGGGAACCGGCTTTACTGACGAAATGCGCGTGAGAATAGCATGCGATTAATCGTGCAGCCCTAATATATATATATATATATATATATATATATATATATATATATATATATTAGTGCTGTAAAAAAAATATTAATCACACATTTTTTAATTGTGATATTATAATTATATATTATATTGTAATAATTTCACAGTTACTCTCCAGATGAATGTATGAATGATGAATGAATGTAACAAACAACTTAAAGACAGTATATTTTAAATATTTGTAGTAATGGCATCTTTTTATGAATGAAGGCCAGTATCACTTATACTAATACTACTACTGATGACTCTATGAAATTCATTATTATTATTTTTTAAATTAATTATATACATTTAACATGACAGTATAACTAAAAGCTATCAATTTCAACATTTTTTAGGCTTTAAAAAATAACAACTTTTAATTTTAGTGAACTTAAAACAATCACATAAACACATTATAATAAATGTCATATTTATCTGTGGCCTTCTTACCTGTCTAACAGGAAATATACAGAAACTGAATAAAGTTATCAATCGCTTCACAGTCTTTGCTGAATAAATTATACATTAAATACAGATTACTCCTTAATAAAGCTACAGTTTTCTTTGTTATCTTTGCTCATTGATTAACATTAACGACAGACATCAGAGCAGCTGGTTTATTAGGCTACTGTCACTTTAAGAGCTGCCACTACCGAACATGACGCGCATCTCATTTCCTCACAACTCGTTAAGCTCATTTAAGATGTTATGTCACTCATTTAAGAGTGCTCTTATGAGGATTCTTGACAAAATGGGCATTTTGTCATAATTCTGTGTTATTGTTTGTTCAAGCACGAAAGAGAACCTGATACTGGTGCACGTCTTTCTGTGAACACGAGTTGTGTGTGGGTCACGACACAACATTCACAGACAGCGTGTTCTTGTATTTGCATGGATAAGAGCGTGATCATATAATGCAACACTAGCCAAATTATGACAGAGAAAACAGATGCTGTGTTAATTGCATTAAATATTTTTAATGCAATTAAACTGAAAAAATTATATATAGAGAGTACTGTAGGTGTAATTTAAAGTAACAGAGTTACTGCAGAACAGGAATGATGGAATGAAACTTACTTTCCACTAATGACAAACAAGACAATAAAACCTCTTATGAACAAGAGCACCTGCCAAACAAGTAATTTTCAGCCTCCAAACTGGATTCATACTGGAAACAGGTGTAAACGAGGTTAATGCGTAATCCGGTTTCACAGGAGGAATAGAGTGACAGTGCTGAATGAAATGAGAACATGCCGGTAATGAATCGCCGACCGTGTGTTCATGTCCCCATCGACTCTGAGCGTTTGACAACATTACACTGTCAATGAATAGAGGTCGACGGGGGGCAGAAAGCTCTCAGAAAAACCCCTCAGACGCCCAGCGGGAGAGAAACACTCATATACAGACGCTCATAGAGTGACTGAGAACCCGCACACAGTCAGACGAGGCCGTTAGCAGTGGGTCTTCATTACTGCGGCATGAAAACACAGCAATGAGAGCGTGTTATCAGAAAAAGTGTAGGAGAGAGACTTCTGTCATCATTTACTCACCCTCATGTCAATTCAAACCTGTATGACTTTACCTTGCAATTACAATGATAACTGGAGCTTTCAAGCTTCAAAGAGGATGCAAAAGCATCATGAAAGTATCATAACAAAAGATTCGTGACCATTTCACGGTGGGTTTGCATTCAGCTTCAGTACCTATTCACTGAAAGAGTGGCTAGTCCTTAAAACGTAAAGAAAGTTTTAAGGGTTTGGAATGAAATGAGGTTAAGTTAGTTTGCTTTATTGATGCCATGTATGCTCAGAAAACACACACTCTTTATCTGAGCCACTAAATAAACTCAAACCCCCATGATAAATCAGTGTGCTTGGATATACACTGAAAAGTACAATACGGACGAAATGGCAGCATCTAAAAATGTAAAAGTACTTATGTATGCACACACAGCTTCAGAAAACGTATGAATCCTTTGAATACAGTAGCAAAATCACCTGTTTGAGTCAGAGAGGATGCAAAAAGGTAATAACAACACTTTGACTAACATCATAAACGCGCTTTTAAGAGAAAACAATAGAACACATTGATCATCATGCCAGATGTGTTCTGCTCTGATGTACAGAAGTGTTAATGTACAGCCTCAAACCCACTCAAGAACACAGGATGAGATGAGATAATAAAAGAGAGATGAAACGCAGGCTGTACAGATGGAGGAGCTGACGGGAGGAATGATCTGGCCAGCCTTTAGTATTTATAAATAAATCACTCAAATTCCCACCAACACGTCTGATCACGACCAGATCTGACTGTCAACACCTCTCCGTTTTGTCTGTTACTCACACATATGGCCGGACAATCTGCCACCGCAAACATGAGCGTGTGTTTCTGCGTGTCTCTGACTGTCTATTGCCAGTCTACAAACACCGCCAACACTCCACAGCAGACAGAGAGATAGACGGACCTCAGAATGAACAATACGTACAACTAATGGAAGAACAAATGATACATAGAACGAGATGACAGACATCTATCTATCTATCTGACGAACACAATCAAAGATATATTTAAAAATATCCTGGCTCTTCCAAGCTCTATAATGGCAGTGAAGGGGTGGTGGTGTTATCCATATTTAAAACTTTATTAACTATAGTAACAAGCTTCCAGCAGACGGCAGTACATGTCGATTTGTGGTGGAGAATTAAACCCTGACCTGATGCATGATGTAATGACGAACACAGAAGCGGTGAAGATAGAGCAAAACGAAACACCGGTCACGAATTCTAAAAACGAGAATTTTAAAGAGAAATGTCAGAAGATTTTAATATAAGAAAAGAGGAGCTTGAGTTTGTTGCACAGCTCTATTTGTTTGAACCGCGAGAGGCGTCTAAGCTTACGATACTCCTACGTCCTGTGTCATACATCATGTCATGGGTTTCCCTTGTGGTGCAAGTCGACTTGTGCAGTATGTGTACGGTCATCTGCTGGAAGCTAGTTATTTTACTTTATAAAGTTTTAAATATGGATTATATATATACAGTGGCTACGGAAAGTATTCAGACCCCCTTAAATTTTTCACTCTTTGTTATATTGCAGTCATTTGCTAAAATCATTTAAGTTCATTTTTTTTCCTCATTAATGTACACACAGCACCCCATATTGACAGAAAAACACAGAATTGTTGACATTTTTGCAGATTTATTAAAAAAGAAAAACTGAAATATCACATGGTCCTAAGTATTCAGACCCCTTGCTGTGACACTCATTTATTTAACTCAGGTGCTGTCCATTTCTTCTGATCATCCTTGAGATGGTTCTACACCTTCATTTGAGTCCAGCTGTGTTTGATTATACTGATTGGACTTGATTAGGAAAGCCACACACCTGTCTATATAAGACCTTACAGCTCACAGTGCATGTCAGAGCAAATGGGAATCATGAGGTCAAAGGAACTGCCTGAAGAGCTCAGAGACAGAATTGTGGCAAGGCACAGATCTGGCCAAGGTTACAAAAAAATTCTGCTGCACTTAAGGTTCCTAAGAGCACAGTGGCCTCCATAATCCTTAAATGGAAGACGTTTGGGACGACCAGAACCCTTCCTAGAGCTGGCCGTCCAGCCAAACTGAGCTTTCGGGGGAGAAGAGCCTTGGTGAGAGAGGTAAAGAAGAACCCAAAGATCACTGTGGCTGAGCTCCAGAGATGCAGTTGGGAGATAGGAGAAAGTTGTAGAAAGTCAACCATCACTGCAGCCCTCCACCAGTCGGGGCTTTATGGCAGAGTGGCCCGACGGAAGCCTCTCCTCAGTGCAAGACACATGAAAGCCCGCATGGAGTTTGCCAAGATGGTGAGAAATAAGATTCTCTGGTCTGATGAGACCAAGATAGAACTTTTTGGCCTTAATTCTAAGCGGTATGTGTGGAGAAAACCAGGCACTGCTCATCACCTGTCCAATACAGTCCCAACAGTGAAGCATGGTGGTGGCAGCATCATGTTGTGGGGGTGTTTTTCAGCTGCAGGGACAGGACGACTGGTTGCAATTGAGGGAAAGATGAATGCGGCCAAGTACAGGGATATCCTGGACGAAAACCTTCTCCAGAGTGCTCAGGACCTCAGACTGGGCCGAAGGTTTACCTTCCAACAAGACAATGACCCTAAGCAGACAACTAAAATAATGAAGGAGTGGCTTCACAACAACTCAGTGACTGTTCTTGAATGGCCCAGCCAGAGCCCTGACTTAAACCCAATTGAGCATCTCTGGAGAGACCTAAAAATGGCTGTCCACCAACGTTTACCATCCAACCTGACAGAACTGGAGAGGATCTGCAAGGAGGAATGGCAGAGGATCCCCAAATCCAGTTGTGAAAAACTTGTTGCATCTTTCCCAAAAAGACTCATGGCTGTATTAGATCAAAAGGGTGCTTCTACTAAATACTGAGCAAAGGGTCTGAATACTTAGGACCATGTGATATTTCAGTTTTTCTTTTTTAATAAATCTGCAAAAATGTCAACAATTCTGTGTTTTTCTGTCAATATGGGGTGCTGTGTGTACATTAATGAGGGAAAAAAAATGAACTTAAATGACTTTAGCAAATGGCTGCAATATAACAAAGAGTGAAAAATTTAAGGGGGTCTGAATACTTTCCATACCATACCATTCCATATCATATTTTGATAATAAAATATGTTTTCGTAGTTTGTGTTGTCCCTTATCAGTGCAAAATTATCACAGATTAAAAAGGATTCATGCCAATATTGTCCAAAACCCCACTTTTCTAGGGTGTCTCCAAACTTTTGGAGGGCAGTATATATATATATATACAAACATTATATAAATAAACCCATTGCTTCACTTCAGAAGGCCTTTATTAACCCCTGGAGCTCTATGGATTAATTTTATGATGGATGGATGGATGAATTGTTTGAGGCTTCAAAATCTGGCCCCCCTTCACTTCCTTTATAAAGCTTGGAAAAGCCAGGATATGTTTAAATATATCTCCGATTGTGTTCATCTGAAAGAAGAAAGTCATATACACCTACTGTAAGATGGATTGAGGGTCAGTAAATAATGTGAATTAACCCTTTAATTAAAAACATACAAACATGTCCTACAATCCTTTGCAGTAGGATCGTTTTTCCAGTACACATGTAGAAAATAGCCAGGGGTCAGGGGTTTTTATTGTCGTTGTCTTCTTTCTCTGATGTGACCTCTAAAATATGGACATCCAAGATCATATCGCGAAAGCAATACCTGAGCCAGCAGCACTTCACACAAATTGATTCCGGCCGCCAGACGTCCAGCGCGTTTCCTGCACACTTCCCCGTCAGCACTGTATGCACACACACAAATGTGATCTTTATCTTTATGAGCTCTCCTTGAGCACATGCCATTTGGCACCTACATGTGATTAACGGCCCGTCTGAGTCGTTAAGAGAGTGTGTTTACATGCTAGTCAGTAGAGCTAACTCTAAGATGCCTGTGTGTTTTTAGTAGTTGAAATTCATGTACAAGGAGTGCTTTCAGCTTTAAAGCTTTCAAAATTTACTGAGAATATTGCAGCCAGGTTCATGCGATACATAAATTGCAAAATTACTTCCTTAATGTTATTCGTATGTACTCTTCACTAACACTAATGCTACTCTTGTGGGATTATTAATAGGAATTACACTCAATACACAGAGAACACAGGATGAATCCAAATTCACAGATCATCTTACGTTGTATTCAGGGGGAAAATTAGCACAGCCCCATTCAGCATGCATTGCATTTACACCAATATTACCCATCATGCATGCATGCATTTGAACTAATATTACTCATCATGCATGCATGCATTTGGATTCATTTTACTGTAATGAATGCATGTAATTTAGACTAATATTAACTATCATGCATGCATGTATTCTGACAAAAATGAACACCATGCATGCAGAAATCAACGCCTACTTCATCACTGCAACGTTAGCCCCGCCCACTGGTTATGTTATTTTTGCGTTACTTTACTTGGGCTGGGCTTGCTTGTTTGTTTTTTAATAACAACAAAAAAAATCTACTTTTTGGCAAATGTTAAGGCACTTTCACACCAAAAGTGAAATGAATAAGCCTCAGGCTGAAGGAAATTCATAATTACGCCTGTACAGTAGAGGGTGCAGCTCAAACAAACCTTTCAGCTTTGCTGCCATTCTGAATTACAGAAGAATAGGATACAGGAGAAGGAAGTTCAACACTCTTATTTCTAAATCTAATCTAAAGTAATTTTTTCTTATTAGTATGGTTGAATTAGATCGCCGAAGGTCAGCAGTAAAGACATTGGTTAATAAAGTGAGATTAAATACATAAAGTATATTTGTGTAATTTAATATAGTTAATTATTACAGGTTTGCATAAAATTCTGAGATTGCATTTCACAGTTTTTAATCATTTTGAGGAATAATGAATGTTTTTGTGCAAGTGAGATGAGTAAATGCATGTTCATATTTAGTGTAGAACTACAATAACCGTCATGTTCACACAGCGCACACGACACCTCTGACCTTTATTTCTCTCAACGTGGGGACACGAGAGCTGTCCGTCAATAAATGTGAAAAAGTAACTCAGATATTTTGTTGTAAATTGAAAAAGTAATGTGTTACTTTACTAGTTACTTGAAAAAGTAATCTGATTACATAACTCAAGTTACTTGTAATGCGTTACCCCCAGCACTGCTAATAACATCAGCTTTTTGATGTAAAATTATGAAGACAAAACTTAATTTAGAAGAACATGGTGTGATGATTTCACATTAAGACCAGAAACATGTTTTAAGAAGTCAATACTGATCATTTAAAGTCAGAGAAACAGCCTGGTTTCTAGTGCATATGCTTGAACATGTTGTCAAAAGTATTTCATTACAACTGAAGTACATACTTTCACTGTGTAGCAGAAGTATGTGATTTGGGATGCAGCCATGTTTGGATTGCCGTGACCTTCATGCTCACAGCGAGCCTCACATTGTTTCCTTGGACACAAGCGTTTGATTTAGAGCTGAACAGCCTTCCAGATTTCATAAGACAGTGATGGGACCACACACGTCTGAGACGGGAACAGCCTGTACACTTTCCTCCCTAAAAACTGACACTTACTGTCACAAAACTGTGTAGAGGCGAGCAGCATGCGCTGCGATGACAGTTATCTTCCCCGCTACACCCACGCCATTCCCTCCGCATCACTCCAAACGCTCTCTCTCTCTCTCCCGCGCGCTCCTCTCAGACAAATGAAAGTGGAGTAGATTTAGCGGCGTACAGCGGCTCAGGGGGTTTAAGCTCCTGTGACTAGTATCGTGTACCTTTCTTTTGCATCCTGCTTTACTCTCCAAATTCTGAAGGGCTGTTGCATCATCAACAACACCTCACAGGAGCGTATGTGAAGAGTACAGCAGCGGTTTAGTCAAAGCCCAAATGTTACAACATGACAAAACGACATCTGTGGTTGTGTTCACAGAGAAATCACTGACACACAAGTGCTGAGGGATCTACAACACATCCATACTGGAAACATCAGAAACACTGTACTTACTAAGCACTTAAAATAGGTGTTTAATACAAGGGAATGTGAAAACACTTGATTTTTTTTTTTTTAAGTGTGAATATGAAATATGTACGGGTCACATTTCACAACACCAAAAATAAAATAATAAAATAAAATAAAATAAAATAAAAAAAATATGCATCACAAACTAATTTTGCATTACAAAAAAAAAAAAAATATATATATATATATATATATATATATATATATATATATATATATATATATATATATATATGCTAAATAAAATAAATAAAAATAAAAAACAATATAAAAAACAAAATAAATTAAATTAAAAATATGCATTACAAACTAATTTTGCATTACAAAAATATATACATGCTAAATAAATAAAATAAATGAAAATAAAATTAAACAAAATAAAAATAACATAAAATAAAGTAACAAAATAAAATAAAATATGCATTACAAACAAATGTAACTATATATATATATATATATATATATATATATATATATATATATATAGTTAAACTAAACTAAACTAAACTAAAATAAAATAAAATATGCATTACAAACAAATTTTGGTGATGGGTTATCTTTAGAAATACAAAAATAAATTCTTTAAGGCCCTAAAATGGCCTTAATTTTCTTAACGCTATATTATATATATATATTTTTTATTAAAAAAAATATTTTATTTATTTATTTATTTATTTTTTTCGCATTTTAATTGTATTGTGAACTACAATAAGCCACTGATTTTTAAAAAAGCTTCAGGAGTTTCAACCTTAAATAAATGAATTATAAAAAGACACAAAATCACATTTAATAAAAATTTTGTTGAACCAAAAGTTCCAATTTAACCAGAAGAAGAAAACAAATACAGCGAAACGTTTTGGAAAACTCGTGCAATCAATTTTATAACAAAACTAAAAATAAATTATAATATAATGAGCTCCAGGCAAGATCTCCAAAATGAAACACACAGATCCCAGATCAGCTCCATCTCACTGATTAAGGCAGCTTGATTAATATTCATTTCTTGCATTTAAAGGGTTAACTCCTCTTTCAGCCTGACAAACTGAGCACTGAGCATGACTTCAGACGCTTTAGTGAAGTGAAAACACACCTATCCTCAACGAGGGCGAGTTACACACTGACATTTCCTGCTTAAGTTTGTTTTACAAATCACTAACACCTTCATGAGCAATACTATTAGCGTGTCTCGATGCAACAAGCACCACTAATCAAAGACATCAGCATCAAACCAAACTGTGAATCATAAACTCATTCTGTGAGTCACAAAGAAAAGCCTGTAATGAATCTTCAGTTACGTGCCTGAAACAGCAAGGGCAAACAAACAAACAGCAGAATGAATTAACATATGTTGTTCTGAAAGAGAGACACTACTGAAATCTTAAGAGTCCAACTAATGACCACAACACACACACACACACACACATAAAGTAAACGCTTTCCTAAACATCACCATCAATACCAAAACACATCACAAACAGTGACCATTAATGGAAACATAAACAAAGCAGAATACAATGGAATGTATTGGAATAGAATAGAATAGAATAGAATAGAATAGAATAGAATAGAATAGAATAGAATAGAGATGCACATTAAGAACCCTACTGCACAGAAACTCTCTGACAGGCTCTACACACTGCCTGCAGAAGTGAATACTCACAGACGCGCAGGATCCTGAGCGATCAGCACGCGCTCCTCAACAACACAACACACATACGGCTCCAGCGATCCACGGGCTACAGATGAGGAACACCAGCGAGAGTGATGGAGCGAGAGAGAGAGAGAAGAGAAAGTGGGAGGAGAATACCGTCTCTCTCACACACACACTCATCTGACAGCAGCTCTGATCATCACACACACACACACACACACACTACTACATTAAACATGATTCACAGTGCTTCAGCAGGGTCTACAATATACATACAATATATATAGATGAAATATTGCATTTGATTTTTTTTTATGAGGGCAAAACAATAAATGCTGTAATTCTTGTCATTTTTTTTCTCCAGGATTTTCATTTATAAAATCAGATTTATATATATATATGGGAGATCAAAGAGACACAGGGTCAGTTGTAACACTGGCTATGTTTAAAGTCATTATTTTTGTTTTGTTTTTGCACACAAAAAGTATTCTTGTCTCTTCATAACATTAAGGTTGAACCACTGCAGTCACGTTGACTATTTTAACAATGTCTTTACCTTTCTGGACCTTGAAAGTGTCGGTTAAATCACTGTCTATGGATGAGTCATATACCTCTCGTTTCATCAAAAATATCTTAATTTGTGTCCTTAAGATGAACAAAGGACATACGGGTGTGGAACGACATGAGGGTGAGAAATTAATGACAGAATTTTCATTTTTGGGTGAACTAACCCTTTAACTACAGTAGACCTGGAACTTTTACCGTTCTTATTTCTTTTTCGTTTTTCCCTTAAAGGGTTAGTTCACCCAAAAATGAAAAAAATGTCATTTATTACTCACCCTCATGTCGTTCCACACCCATAAGACCTTCGTTCATCTTCAGAACACAAATAAAGATATTTTTGTTGAAATCCGATGGCTCAGTGAGGCCTGCATAGGGAGCAATGACACTTCCTCTCTCAAGATCCATAAAGGTACTAAAAACACATCTATATCAGTTCATGTGAGTACAGTGGTTCAATATTAATATTAAAAAGTGACGAGAATACTTTTTGTGCACCAAAAAAACAAAATAACGACTTTTCAACAATATAGTGATGGGCCGATTTCAAAACGCTGCTTCGAATCTTTTGTTTCGAATCAGTGATTCAGAGCGCCAAAGTCATGTGATTTCAGCAGCTTCTGAGCTTTATGAGGACTCACTGAGCCATCCGATTTAATATCTTAAATTTGTGTTCTGAAGATGAACGAAGGTCTTCCGGGTGTGGAACGTCATGAGGGTGAGTAATAAATGACAGAATTTTCATTTTTGGGTGAACTAACCCTTTAAATCCCTTTTAGGGTGCGTTCACACTTGTCATGTTTGGTTCGATTAAAATGAATCTGGTGCGACTGCTCTGTTAGTGCGGTTCATTTGAACATATGTGAACGCTGCCATCCGAACCCTGGTGCACTCCAAACAAGCGGACCGAGACCGCTGAAAAGATGGGTCTCGGTCCGCTTCCAAACGAACTCTGGTGCGGTTCGAATGATATATGAACGCAACACAGACCAAAGACATGTAAACGAACCAAAAACAGGAAGACGAGACCCTAAAAAGGACAGAATCCTCACGCATGTCGGTTTTTCTTGTCATAGTCACGAGTTTGCTCATCACAGGCATCAGATGCGCGTCTCCACACAGCAGATTGTGTGTGTGACGGATAGATTCCTGCCATTTTATAAACATTTTATAAGCTCTTCATGAGTTCCCAGCTGGCCAAAATACCGTCACATGCAGGCTACGCATCGCTACACACACACAACAAGCACATTTACCTCAGCACACAGCATTGTTTTGAATGTTCGGTAAGTTCCGTGTCAAAATAGGCAATACGTTATAAAATCCGACCAATCACGTTGTGAATGTATCCCTATGCCTTAAGGTTCGGTATCTTTTGGTTCGGTGATAAAATTGAATCTGAACGCTAATTGGACCAGGACTAAATGTTTTTTTTTCTTCTTTGGTCCGGACCAAATGAACCACACGAACCGAACAACAAGTGTGAACGCACCCTTAATCTTTTCATTTTAAGCATCCTGGTAGCCTTCAGTAAATTACGAAAATGATTCATAAAACATCAATTGTTTATTTTCTACATTGACACAGATGAAAATGAAAATACTATCGAGCTGAGACAAAGATAAGGAGACTGAGACATTTACCGCCACCTACTGGCAGTTTTAGTTTCTTATTTAGAGTATAATTTAATTTAACCCTTAAATGCATGACTGTTTCGCCAATCATTCTTACATATTCGGGTCTTTATCGACCCGGAACTATATCTAACATGGAAGGATCTCTACCTGTCACGATAATATAAAACTCCTCTGATATTAGAGTAACAATTACAGAAGAATAAAATAAATCGTATTTTGTTACCTTTTGGAGCTTGAAAGGGCTCATTCTGAGCAGATGTTTTATGTCATCATCACTGTCCTCATCAGAGCTCATTTCCCAGTAAATTTAGCAAATAATGGGCTAGTTTTATATTTGAGGTCACGAATATCAGCCCATTCGCGATCTCAAACGTATTCTCAAAACTATTTCATTTTCAACATCTTCAAAATCAATATTTCGATCACTAACAGCTTCACCAGATCAATCCAGTAACAGTTACAGTCATATTTCATTGCGTTCAGTACTTACTCTGCAGTAAATCACTGAGCCATTTCATGTTGTTATTATTATTTTGTTTTCTGTCTGAATGAGTCGTCACTTCAGCATCAGACATTGCCACCTTGTGGAATAAAGGTGAATCGCACTTATTCTGTCATCTAAGATTCAATTATTGTTGTGCAGAAAAATATATGTACACTCATACACACCAGTGTTAATTTCGTTGACGAATAATTTTCGTCATAATTTTCGTCAACGACATTTTTTCACGGACGAAAACGAGACGATGACTAAATAAAAATGCGTTTTGAATGACTAAAACTATGACTAAAATCTACTCTAATTTTCGTCAACGAATAAAAACGTGACGAAAATGAAAGAGAGGGACGATTTGGGAAGATATCCAGTCAGAACTGCTGTCCTGTGTGGAAGATGCGCACATTTGAATTGTAATGTGCTGATCTAACCGCGGGAAACGCGGCGCTGTTGCGCGCTCTACAGGCTCGTGCAGCAGCACATGTGACTGCTGCGCAATTAATGAATAGCGCACATTTATGCCTAGCGATTGCTTATAAGCTAATGTTGATGAATTATGACAATGTTTACTACACTATGTTTATATGGTAGCATGTTTTAGACGGTTGTAAGAATGCATATTTATCTCCCTCATGAGCAGCCTGCTACAGTGCAGACTGCAGACATTTCAGAATAAGAGTCACGGTGTATTTCGGGATGGTTTATAATTATTATTTTTTTCCTGGTCATTATTGTTATTTTGTTTAAACAATAAACTGTATTTAATTTAATTTCTGTTTAATTCATAGTAAACCATTGTATCTTCTGTCACAGGAAGGAAAGACTAAGAACATTATTTGACACATTATTCAATATATTTTACAAGTATAAGGGTTATTATTGTTAACTAAACCTAAAACCAAAGAAATCTTCATTACTTGAAATAAACATTAACTGAAATAAAAGATAAATATATAAAAATGTAAACTTATAAAAATGTGAACTTAATAGTTTCTAAGCTTTAGCTTAACCTGAGGTATTAAAATAAACAAAAAATAAAAAGTTATAGACATTTAAAAGCAAAAACTAAAAGACATAAACACAAAAAATTACTAAAACTTTTAACTAAAATTACAATGAAAGCAGGAAAAACTAAAAATCAAATCTAATAAAATTTTTTAAATGAAATCTATATAGCCTACCTCAATGATAAGTGTGTCA
The DNA here is from genome assembly GCA_036281575.1 of Ancherythroculter nigrocauda. Lineage (NCBI taxonomy): Eukaryota > Metazoa > Chordata > Actinopteri > Cypriniformes > Xenocyprididae > Ancherythroculter > Ancherythroculter nigrocauda. The sequence continues at coordinate 62,596,260 of VTFQ01000001.1, read as the reverse complement.
ATCCCTGAAAAGTACTGAATTTTGCTCTTTCACGTGTTTTTGCACTTGAACAGTCAAAAACTGTCCGCTTTGGTGAGCAAAGTACAGTTGGGTGAACATAAACAGTTTGGGGAATATCAGATGTGCCTATATCAGTGTATTGGATCTGTGGAAGCATTTTTATTGGAAATGCTTAATGCTTACAATTTAACTAAATTAGATTTTAGTCGACTAATTCTACTGTAGATTTAGTCGACTAAAATCTTATGATATTTAGTCGACTAAAACTAGACTAAAACTAAAACAATTTTCTGATGACTAAAATATGACTAAAACTAAATGGCATTTTAGTCAAAAGACTATGACTAAAACTAAATCAAAATTTGCTGTCAAAATTAACACTGATACACACCTCGGGTCGTTTGCGACCCTATACAATTTTTACAAAAAATGAATACAAAAATAGGCATTCTTTTATAATTTTATGATTTTTTTCTTGTTATATTCTTTATAATGAATTGATTGAGGAATACCAAGAAGGTTGATGTCTAACTTTAAAAAATGAACGAGGAGGAGGGTAGTGAATGACGTCCCGGGTCACAAAAGACCCGAGGTATGCATTTAAGGGTTAAAAAAAAAAATCCATATTAATAAAAAAAAAAAAAAAAATATATATATATATATATATATATATATATATATATATATATTTCACCCAAAAAAATTAAAATTCAGTCATTTACTCAACCTCGTGGTCCAAAAGTTTGTGTAATAAATTCTATGCTAAATCAAATTTAATATTTCTTTCTGAATCTACTTTTTGTAATGTTTATTTGATGCTTTACGCAATAATGACTTCAAATAATCAATTTTCCAGCCAAATTTGATGTGCGATTAATTAATCGCCACATCATGTAATTAATTGCAATTTTAATCGCTTGACAGCCCTAATCTATATAATGTCAGCTCTTATTTTAGAGGTTTTTTTTAGAGATTTCACTCTCGTATTCAGTCAGCTACAGCTGTTGTTGTTGTTTCTTCCTCTGTCCTCCAACAAACCTCTTTAAAACCATCAAGACGGAGGAACAATTACATGACCAATGAGCAGATAATGTGTTTAATTGTGAGGTGGAGAGTGTTTGTACTGCTCTTTACATTCACAGATGAGAGCAACAGACTGTAGAAAAGCCACTGCTGGAGGCTGTAACAGTCCACATCTCTACACACACAGATGACTTTTGACTATGGTCTAGAACCGCTCACTTAGATGAAAAGACAGTCTGACTGACATGTAAAATGACCAATCCCACTTTTTAATGTGCATTTAGAGGTGAGGAAAAAATAAAATCAATATCACAACAATCTCTGTGAAGAAGCAATAAAAACTTGACTGTGGAGTTTAAAACAGAGGATGCTGAGCTCATGAATCTATAGATTACTTTATAAGTGACTTAAACATACTGAATATAATTCAGTTGTTGTTCTCACATATGGTCAAATCCACTTGAGTATCTTCAGATGTGCTCAGGGGGATCCTGACAAGTTTACTTTGCGGTTCATCTCTAACACACAGCAAAACTCAATAACCTAAAGTTGCTATATGAAAGTATCCATGTATTAATTAATCGATTTTTATTGCAAATGTGTGAACAGCTTGTAACAAACTTTAAAAAAATAGATCTCCCGACTTCCTAGGCTGACTGTGAAAGCCTGTAGACTGATTTACGGGTCGTTTTTGCCGGGAAAATCGAAAGGATGTGACGGTTACACGCGCTCCCGAGAACCTTCCGTTCAATGACACAAGAAACTAATGCTTACAAAGTTCAAGATAATGAGACATTATGTACTGTAAAGTGTCATGCAAAGAAAGGGATTCATTTAAAACTAGTCTTACATATACAGATACAGTCTCAAATATAATAATTTACAATCAAACTATCACAACAGAGTAATTTTAATTACCTCATCTGTCGACATGATGCTGATGCAAACATATCCACGTCCCAATGATCAGATGCTTTCCTGCTGTTTCCTCAGCGCTGTCATTTTTGGTTTGTATGTTTATTTTGGTACTGAGAGGAAAGCGCGCAGCACATTAAACGCCGACTGACGTGCCTTGAAATGAGCAGCATTATCAAAGAGTAGCCTATAAGAGGCAAAACTCTTTTTGAGTAACAGACAGCAAAGACTACAGAATAACCCAAGACGCGTCACTCGTACTGTTTTGAATAGGAGAAAGTGCAACGCGCAATATGGCGGAATAAGTCCCGCCTTCTAAATAAGAGCGAATCGCCGATTGGTAAAGTCATCGCGTCACTGCAGCGGCCGTTAGAAGCTCCGGTTCCTATAGAAACAGTCAGACTCGCGCCTCCGAAATGAGACAGGAGAGACGCGCATTTAGGACTGCGCATGCGCCCTAGCTTGATCCAGCCTGAAAAATACCGGGGTTTTTTTTGTCATGATTCGAGCGTTTAGAAACAAAATTAATGAGACAGTTGTTGTCAGATTTCAAATATGAAATTTAATAGAAAGCTTGGCAAACAGCTTTGGAGAATTTCATGTTTCCCGATTCAAAGAGATAGGAGCTGCACTTGAATGCCTGAGAGGCGTTTAAAAGATAGCGGACGACTGAAATGACTTGTCTTAAAGGGTTAGTTCACCCCAAAATGAAAATTCTGTCATTTATTACTCACCCTCATGCCATTCCACACCCGTAAGACCTTCGTTAATCTTCGGAACACAAATTAAGATATTTTTGTTGAAGACCGATGGTTCAGTGAGGCCTGCATAGGGAGCAATGACATTTCCTCTCTCAAGATCCATAAAGGTACTAAAAACATATTTAAATCGGTTCATGTGAGTACAGTGGTTTAATATTAATATTATAAAGCGACGAGAATATTTTTGGAGCGCCAAAAAAACAAAATAACGACTTATTTAGTGATGGCCGATTTCAAAACACTGCTTCAGGAAGCTTCGGAGTGTTATGAATCAACGTGTCGAATCATGATTCAGATCGCATGTCAAACTGACTTTGGCACTCTGAACCGCTGATTCGACACGATGATTCATCTGTGCTCCGATGCTTCCTGAAGCATTGTTTTGAAATCGGCCATCACTAAATAATTCGTTATTTTTTTATTTTTTGACGAAGGTCTTACGGGAGTGGAACTACATGAGGGTAAGTAATAAATGACAGAATTTTCATTTTTGGGTGAACTAACCCTTTAAAGGGACTTAAAACGCAATAGAACATTTCTCAAATTCATTATATTTTATGACACCTACAGTAAATGTTGTATTGTCTTAGCCTATATATGTTTTATGTTATCAGTTGTGGAATCCAACCATTAACGTACACATCTGAGGTAACGTAGTTAGCCTACTTTATTGAGTATTTACATTTTATGCAACTTTACATATTTACTGTTTTTTTTTTTTAACAAAGCAGCTGATATTGCCATAGAAACTAGTGGACTGACGACTCGCTTTCACCACAAAATGGCGGAAATGCAGGACCGCTGCTGGGCGCCGGTATTGCAAAGGAACGATCTATTGAGTTTCACTTCTTGTCAGTATAAGTTCTTTGGCATTATTCAAAGTGCTGACGTACTTTTCACTGAAAAAGGAAGACAAGCCGGGGGATATCGAGCAGCTCCTCCCCCTTTTTTTTTAAAATTAGCCAATAGCATTTCATTAATCACAGCTTGGCCAGAGCCATTGAACTCAGTAGCTGCAGTTTCCTCTTAATCTAACCGTTTCTCCTCCTAATCTCCTCCATATCGCCTTAAAATACAGCTTTCTGTGCAAAATTCAAATGTAGCAGTTCACGTGACACTAAAGCGAAACCAGACTTCATTGGCCTCAATGGAAAGCATATTTACACTGTCTTAATCATTCCTTATCCCCTATATAGTGCATTATGTGCCATTCACCATGTAGAAAAAATTAAATGTGTGAACGAGTGACCGATTTTATCTATTTATAATGTAGGGAGCAGGACACTTCCAACAGTACATGTACATTTTTATAACTTTTAAAGTTATTCATACACTATCTTTATATGGTCTGGTAATAAAATGCAAACACTTCACACATGTAGGCTTTGAAGGCTGTACTTAAAATGTTTCAATTTTAGAAGTTGTCTATATATATCGCTGTACTGTATAGAGTAGTGCTGATGTGTATCAGCCTCCTGGGATACTCCTTCACACTGAGCAGATTGAAGACCAAACACCTGCACACACACACACACACACACACACACACACACACACACAATCTCCTCCCTAGTGTAACTCATTAGCAGTCTGGCACAGTGAAATCACAGGAGCCGAATAAACGGAGGGGAAGTTGTGAACGGCTCCATGTTCAGTGTTTACATGTGAAATCCCTCAGGAGCAGCGCAACTATCTGTCATCCCGAGAGCTTTTCTGTAGGAAAACACACACTGATCTGATCCGCTGCAGTCCTGGAAAAACACAATGAGCACTAAACACAGATCCATCATGACCAGAGGCAACTGCAAAAACCTCTGAAGAGACTTTATAGTGGTTCTCAACCAGGGGCCGGAAACTTTAAAGTATTGAAATGTGTACAGCACATTTTTATTAACATATTAAAATGATCTGCCTCTAATCTAAATTAAATGCTAAAAAAAGTCACATAAAATTAAATTTTGGTAACACTTTATTTCAATGGTCCACTTTAGGCATTCTATTAACTATAATGTCAACTAACTCTCATTAGAATATTAGTAGACTGCCTGCTTAATATCTGCTAACACTTTATTTTGATGCTCTTCAAAAGACTTTCTACTGAGTAACTTCTCAACTACATGTCAACTTATTCTACTAACCTTGGGCCGGTTGCATAAATCACTTAGTTAAGACACTATTTTTTTTCTTGAAGAGTGGTCCTAATTTTTAAAAGTCTGTTACATAAAAAGGTAGATTGGTGTAATTTGAATTGGAAAAAGAACATTGATTACCCCTTGGTTAACTGCAAGTTGGTCAAACTAGTTCTTAAGACACAGTCTTAATATAGTGACTAAGTTTATGCAACTAGAAAAACACACGGAGAGCAGCAGCTTCCGTTTCTGCTCTGACAGCCGCAAGAAATCAGGGATGATCAGACAACATTGTGCTTGCTATGTTTTTGGTCTTCAAACCAAACTTGGGTCTTTAGCCGATGAAGTTTAAGGCCCCATTTACACTTGTGCATTTTCATTTTAAAACAGCGTTTTAAAATGAAAACGATCCTCGTCTACACAAGCGTTTCTACAGTGTTTCAGAAACGATCTCCGTCTACACTACATGACCGAAAACACGTCACATGACTGTTCATGCACACTGGACATGCGCGTACAAGTGTAAACAGTTGCCTCTTGCGCATGTAGGTAGTATTTAAAAAAAGCAGAGTTTAACTGCACAATGGATGCTAAAAATGACAACAAAGCCAGAAAAGATTGCAGTTCAGTCTCCATGTTATTGTTTACACGGTAGTCAAGGATACGCAGAGTGAACGTGGGGAGCCACGCCATCGTTTTCAAAAGTCTCCGTTTTGGTCTGTTTATACTGAAACGCTACCCCAGCGTTTTCAAACTAAAACAGGCTCTGCAGCGTTTTCGAAAAGCAAAACTTGTGCGTTTAAAAAAGAAAACGCACTAGTGTAAACAGGGCATAGATCCCGTCTGTCTAGCGTGCTTCCCAAAATGTTGACGCATTAGGTCAGTAGGCAGAGAGTAGGCGATGTTGTGACTGTTCAAACACATTCGACCACATGAGCGTTTCCACTATGAAAGCAATCCGGTCGAATGTGTTTTCGACTCCCTCTGGAAGTGGTCGAAAGTGGACAAGTTCAAAACATTTTAGACCTTGTTTACACCTGTATTTGTTCTGAAGATTACAGGTTTGGAACAACATGAGGGTGAGTAATTAATGACAGAAATTTCATTTTTGGGTGAACTAACCCTTAAATACACACACACACACATTTTGCATACTTAGCATACTTTTTTCCCTGAAATAAATTAAGAGTCACTAGCTGTCAGATAAAACCATAATTTCAGCACTAAGATACTTTCATTCTTTCTTTGACATGAAAAGTTTGCAAGAGTTTTAAGAAGCACAAAGCCACAGTGACAATCTCTAAAACTTTCTAGACATACTTGCATCCTTCAACTAAAAGCAGAACGAGACACGCGGGCTTCTGCGTTTGCTGTTTTAATCTGCTGATACTCTACAGAACACTGAGATCTGAGCTTTACCTCATTTCACTGCTGTAACTAAGCCAGAGGAAGAGTTTGTTCTGGTGCATTTGAAGGTGAGGAGCAAACACAGAGTTCCCACAGCGGTGAACTTCCACAACCTTTCCATGACCCTTCCAGTAGATTGCATGGGATTACTGAAGTTTTAAAAAATGCTTTCACAAAAGAACAATTGGTCTCATTCACTAAGTGCGCAGTTATATCTAGGAACAACTGAAACCACACATACGTAAAACCCACATACTCTGGATGTCCGTATAATTGTATTAAAGGGTTAGTTCTCCCAAAAATGAAAATTATCCCTTGATTTACTCACCCTCAAGTCCTCCTAGGTGTATATGACTATGACTATCTAGGATGGCTTGAGGGTGAGTAAATCATGGGATAATTTTCATTTTTGGGTGAACTGTCACTTTAAAATGCAATTATATACATAGATATTTCATCTTAAATATATTTCATCATGTGAAAGAGTAAGAAAAGCCAAGTTATAGTTCAAGCTGTGAGATTTCATGGTATAACAATATGCATTGTTATACCACGAAGAACGAGGTTAAACAAATTAATGTGCAAACACATGTTGTGAATTAGGCATGGATTTTTTTTTTGCGAGAATTTTTATTGTGTGTCCGAATATGAAAAAATTCAAGCTATTAATTGTGGATGAGGTCCAATTTCTAGCCAACAATATATTTTAGAGGAAAGCAAAGCTGAATATAAAAAGTAATAAGGCTGTAGAGGTTGTGAGGAAAGCCCTTATATGGAGATTGGGTGTGGCTTATGCAAATGAATAATAATGAGCATGCGGTTACACATTTACAGCCCTATTTAAACGATTTAAAGTCATGATCTGAAGCGCACGGCGCAGGTGCACTTCGGGCGTGTCCGAATCCACTTTTGCTGTTTTAACGTTGGAAAAACATGGTCGGCGCTCCAGGCGCATGGTCCAAAAGGGTTGTACCTAGTCTCTTAATGAGTCATGGGTGTGTTTTGGGCGTAACCTGCAATAAACCAATCAGAGTATCATCTCCCATTCCCTTTAAAAGCCAGTTGTGTGGATTTGCTGTTTACATGGCGGAATATAGACAGTTTGAATACATTTCCACCGTCGGGCCGAACGGTTCTCATTGCGTAACCGTTCCATTCCGTGCCGATCCGGGCCAGCTGGTACGGCGTCAGTTGTTGTCTTGGTAACGCAACCCAGATAGCATGGCCACATTGAAACAACATTGAGTCAGTGTTGATGCGTCAACGCCAATTTCATTGAATTAACGTTACAAAGTGATGTTGCTTTAGCATCACTCTTGCACCCTCAGTTAATGTTGAAGCAATACTGATATTTTAACCACAAATCAATGGTAATAATATTGATTAAACATTACAAAGTGATATTTTTTCATCACGTCTTTGGCATTGTTGAAATAATGTTGAGATTTCAACCATAAATCAATGGTAATATTATTGATTCAACATTATAAAGTGATATTTTTTCAACATCACTTTTGCACCCTTAGTTAATGTTGAAGCAATGTTGAGATTTCAACCATAAATCAATGGTAATATTATTGATTCAACATTATAAAGTGATATTTTTTCAACATCACTTTTGCACCCTTAGTTAATGTTTAAACAATGTTGAGATTTCAACAAATAACCAATGATAATATCATTGAATCAACATTATGAGGTGATATTGGTTCGATTTCACATTTGCACCCACTTTTAATGTTGAAACAATGGTGAACAATAAATCAATGGTATTGCTATTGAATCATCATTACACTATGATTGATTCTACATCACTGATATTGAATCAATATTGACATTAACAAAAAATGATCAATGGTATTATTGTTGAATCAACATTATGATTGATTCTACATCACTGATGTTGAGGCAACATTGAAATTTACAAAAATAATCAATGGTATTATTGTTGAATCAATGTTATGTTGATTCTACATCACTGCTGTTTAATCAATATTGAAATTATCAATAATAATTTGTAATATTGTTTGATCAATGTTAATGTGATGTTGATTGAACTGAAATGTCAACATAAAATAATGTTCTGAACAACATTAATATTTCAGTTACACTTCAATGGTACATCAACAAATTTCTGACCATTTCAAAGCTTTGGGAAAACCTTTTAAAAAATAAATGACACCTTTCCAGTGTCAAAGTCTGTTTAGTCTCAGTTTCAGTTTATGGACTTTCTGTTTGCATTCTATGATCACATGTTCATGTTCAGGTGATGATCCCATCGACTACAACTCAATGTATTATCAATGAGGGTGCTTCTTTTTTTATTTTATTTTTTTTATTGTCCATTCTCATCTGCCTTTATTCCTATTAAAGGAAAGAAGTCAAGGTAATCTGCAAGCATTGAGTAATAGATGCAATACATGGGCTATGTGTAAAGTATGATATTCTTGGTCCTGTTCATGTCACTTGCACTAATAAATAAATATATCCTAATAAATATTACTAAATCAAGATGCATGCACTATTTAAGAATATAGAAAAATGGATGGTTTATTCAAATACTTTAATAACTTTTTTTTTTTTTATAAATATATCTTATTAGATTCAGTAACAATAAATGCAATGCAAATAGCAAGCACAAACAAAAGAACATAGAAATAATAAGACCTTAATAATAATAATAATAATGCAACTTTGTTTGAAACCCAGAGAAATCAGGTGGTTCAACAAACAACACTACTGTGTAGGATGCACCTGTGTTTTCTCTCTTATGAGGAGGAATTGATTAGACTACTGAGAAGTGAACATGCAAAACTAAAATGGGTGTTTACCAATCACTGGCCAATTTCAGAAACACATGCCTGCATGATCTTGTGGTCATCAACTACAAATCACTGTTAGTTCAATGTCTCAAAGCATTTGTGCTGTCGGCTTTCATCCAAATTTCAATGTTGATCCAACATTCATTAAACACTGAAATGTCAATCTCAACCAAAATGATGGTTTGGATCAAAACTCAACATTGTATCAATGTCACCATGCTACCTGAGCGGTTTATTTCAACACTTTAATAACTTTAATTAATATATCTTATTAGATTCAGTAACAAAAAATCAAATGCAAATAACAAGCATGCAAAAAAAGCAGAAATATATATGAAAAGATATATGCACCACTGTTTGAAACTCAGAGAGGTCATGCATGTCAAACACACGAGACTTCTGTATAGGATGCACCTGTGTTTTCTCTCTAATTGAGAAGCATCAATTAAAAAAAACTGAGAAGTGCACATGCAAAACCAAAATGGGCGTTTACCAATCAGTGGCCAATTTCAAACTACAATAGATGTTTTTCAACCATTTTTCAACAGACTTACTAAAATCATGAAGGCCCACCCTTAAACCAAGCCCCCAGTGGATTAGAGCAAATCGGGTAAAGTGGTTGAAAATGCCCATTATGAACTGACACGCCCCACTGATGGGGAAACACACACTAGTGTTCTGCACAGATACATCTTCTGATCATCAACTACAAATCACTGTTAGTTCAATGTCACTGTCTCCACCCATGTGTGCTGCCAACTTTCATCACAATTTCAATGCTGATCCTACACACTTTAAACATTGAAATGTCAATCTCAACCAAAATGATGGTTTGGATCAAAACTCCATGCTGTCTGGGAACAGCGTTATGGAGGATGATCAGATATTTCTTTTAATTTTATTATTAATTTTTGTTTACGACGCTCAAATAGAGTACTTAGCCAGCTACAGCTACTGATAGCCAGGCAACAGACAAGTTAGACAACCGTGCCGAGAATTCCGGGCCGAGAACGGTTTGTAATTGTGCCGTGCCTTACCAGGCTCCAGTGGAAACACAACTGGAACCGTTCCTTATTCTAAGAACCGGGAAAGCAGCTCGTGTGTATTACCATGACTGGTCAAATAATTAGCCAATTTCATTTGTCATTACTGCAAATAGGTAATTCTGATACATGCAATGACTATCCATTATGACATAATTACTAACTCGCCCTTTAAATAACAAAACAAGTGACTTTAGTCTAGGTTTCAGTTGGTCAATGGCAGTCGTTTTCAGTTGCCTCAAAGCAACATGCCAACAATGCACCTGAGCACACCTTGTTTTCAGACCCATGGGTGAACAGATAGGCGCGAGTGCATTGCTATTTAAACAATGTGACGCAGGACGAAGAGTAGGAAAAAATATAATAAATGTCAAAAGAATTCCAAAAGATGTATCATTCAACTTACAATATGCAAAGGAGTGAAAAAAATGTTCAAAGATGTTTAAAGAACTTTACATGAACGCAAGTTTATAAATAAATAATGTTTTTTTCACAAAATCTGTCATGTTTGCAGTTTTTCTGTTGCAGCCTTGCAGGCCATAATTCTAACCTTGAAATTAGGATTAAACACAAAATAATGTCATGCATGTGAAAATCGGCTGTGAACTGAACATATAGTTGTAACCCGACTCAGAGGAAAACTGGAATCATGTCTCTGTGACAGTTTTTCAGGTGATTAAGGGATAATACAAGACTTCTTTACCTTACAATTGGTTATCGAAAGCAAAAATGCTACGAATAATAAATAATATTTTGTGAGAATCTGATATGCAAGAGCAAAACAGCACTATTTTTGGAATCGTATTGGATTTCATTCATCAAGTTTGATGCAGGGCAGTGTTAGCAAATGAGACCCAATTTCTAGCCAACAAAATATTTTAGAGCAGAACATACTGTAACAGCACTTAAACACTAACAATGTTGAGACTTTCTTGAACATGTAAAACTAGTTTCAAAGTTGCTTTCCCAACACCGACCACCACAAAGACGTAAAGACAGAGCGAGAAATCCCTCTCAGAAACATCTGCTCATGGTTTAATATGCCGCTAATCAGGACAAGAGGCCGATCAGTCCACATCAGATCCCACACTGCGGAAACGTCCATCTCTTCCCTCTGCACACACTCATCGACTGCGGTGGCGGCGTCTTCCAGCAAATGAAATAATGAGGGGTTTCCATAGTGACGGGAGAGGAGCGGGAATCTGACTCGTGTGAAGGATGAAGCCTGTTCTCCAGGGGTCCCCGGGGAGCCCACAGCTCTACATCTTTCCCTTTCATTCCCTCTCTTTCCTCCTCCTTCCGTTTCTCTCTCTGGAGCCGCATGAGCTTTAGAGTGTCACGGGTAAGTCTGCATGTTCAAAGCACCAACTCAAACTCGGCATCATTACTGTAGCACAGAAACCGCAAGCAATGGCAACCGTCTCTCTACTCTGACCTCCGCTTCTTGTTCAATCGCTTGCCATCTCTTTTTTATTTCATCTTTATTTGTCTTTCTTAAAAGCAAGCGCACATGTGAAACCTCAATGGAACTGAGAAAAGGAAAACAGATAAAGAAAGAGCGATCAGACAGTCAAACCTTGGCCGTTCAACTGGACGAGGAAGAAAAGAGCGTTTCTGGAAGGTCACTGTTCAGATTGACGGATCATTTTACTAGCTTGTTTTGAACTTATAGAGAAAATAAAACTTCCTCGCCAGTCAATCTTGAACAATCACTGATACAAAACTGCAAAAATGACTCTCTCAATAACATATGACTGCCCATATTTACATATCAACACCTTCTTGAATGATTAAAGAGTTCCACAGGAGATCTCAACAACTGTGCTGAGGTTTGCCAAGAAGTCTGCAATCAATATCCCAATATTATGAACCCTTTTTTATTTTACAGTATCCTACCCTAGGAGAAACAGTTGTCATTTTTTCTTATCTATAAACAGCAATGAAGAGCAAATGAACTTTTGCTTAAGTCTCCTGCATGCTTCTCAAATACTGTACTGAAAAAAACTTCAGAAATCTCATGTGTATCTCCTCTAGAGTTTCAGAAGAGATCTCAAGCTATGAGCAACATTCAAATGTGGTTTGAAATTCTATTCAAGTCGCATTTCTGGAAATCTGTTTGGATTTTGCGTGACTTTCTCACGGCACGTAAAACGTAAACATCAGACGTTGTTATAGGAAACATGCTTAAAGTAGCTGCAGAAACAAGGTTGTGTTGTTGCAAAGTGCCGGACGAGCAAAAAATGACACGCACATACTAGCCTCATATGTTTCCTCCTATGACGCAATACACTCTAAACAAAAATGCTGTTAAATAGCACTAAAAGTGGTTCACTGGCTTGTAATCATAGGGGAACCACTTTAAAGGGTTATAGAGCACCTATAGAGCATTTCAAGCAGGCGTAGGGGAGAGTGGGGTAAGATGAGCCAGTGGGTAAGTTGACCCACCTCCTGTATGGCAACCATACCATTTTATTGTCATGTGACCATATATTTTAGAACCACCCATCATTTCTGCCAGACTGTGTAAAGGAGAAGCATGGGAGGAGTGGAAGTCGCTTATTTACTTTAAAAACTGTTTTTGATTTGTCAAAGTAAAATGTTAACACTACAGATGTAATGGCTGTTACATCAAAGCAAATTTGTCCAGGTCTAAAAATATTTATGATGCATATTGGTGATTTAGCATCATTTAAAACCATACAATTCATTTAGCTAAATATTATTCTGAATTGGTAAGTTAGCTAGCTTTTCCTACAATGGCAGCTATGGGGCAAAGTAAGCCAAATGCTGTGGGGTAAATTGAGCCAGCGTTTTAACTTACCCCACCATAAGGCAATGAATTTAAGTTAAATCTGAAGTATAAACTGGTGTCATTTCAATATAATATTACGCATTTGGTTTAGTTTATCTTTATTTTCGAGTTTATTTGATAGTAACAGTGTACAAGTACAACAAATCCTTCTCTGATACGAACCAGAGGATGTTTAATCATATATATCTTTACACCTGTAGTCTCTAATGGCCTAACATGGTCGACATTGCAGAAAAACTACCATGTCAAGAACCTTTTGACTAAAATGTTTATTAGTTTCAATGACATTTATTCATTCTTATTTAGTTTTTATTTAATTTTACTCAACAAACTCTCTGTTTAGTCTGTTTATGGGAAGGTTACAACTTTGATGTTCAACATATTGTTTCAGAAATGCAAACAATTAAACATACTGAAATTTCATCTTCATTTGGTTGGTTTTATGTTGTTTAATTTAGCTTTAAAAAATGAAATATTTGTAAAATATTTTTACGAAGAATATTTGTAAAAGGAAATTTGATTATTAAATTAGTTTTTTAAATTATCTTTAAAATTTCAGATGGGTTTGATTCAGATTCAGTTAGATGGTCAGTTTACACCCACCTACTGACTCGGCTCAACTTACCCCTAACCTGGGTAAGTTGTTCTAGCCAGAAGAACAATTTTTTTATAAGAAGCCATATTTTCAGAACCCTTTGTCATAGATGTATTCTGATCATTTAAAATGATAGGAAACATCCTGAAATTACTTCATTGTACTTCTGCCTCATTTTCCCTTATCTTGAGGACCACACAAGTAAAAAATGGCTCATCTTACCCCACTCTCCCCTACATTTATTTTTTCAAGGATTTCAAGGATTTTGAGATATTTACTAGAAAACAACTCTAAAAGATCAATTAAAAACTCATTTTTTTCTGTGTTCTAATCACTTTACTGTTTCTATAGCAGTAGACACAACAGAGCAGACACTTTATCTGTCACAATGACTCAATGCATTGCAGATTTTTAAAGCTTGGTAAATAACTCTAGATTTTTGGGTACTGCAACCTCTTCAGTCTCTTTCCCTTCGTTACCGTCTATCTTCCTCATGCTCTCTGCTGTGTTTCCTGTCACAGATCGCCACAGGTGACCGGATCATTGATCGCGACACACACCGTACAGGAAACAGCTGTCAGACCCACCGAGAGGCGGAGAAACAGTTATATATAAGCAAAGGCAGAGATATATTTAGCACACAAGTCCTGTGACAGGCCATGAAATGGAAGAGTGATGAACAAATGAAGACTGAGAGCAGAGGCGAGTTTCATCAGAGACACAACAGCCGTAATTGTGAGACGCACGTTACTCCGTCCATTGACCTGAACACTCAGACGTCGAGTCATTATGAATAATTTAAGAACGGCAGAGCAGCCAACTCATATTTCACTAGAATCAGCATTCGCACACACTCCATCGCTGCTCGTTCACGTTACGACATTGGAGTCGCAAAACAAAACGAGAGAAACATGTCTTTGTGATCTTCTGGGAATACAGCGCCTGTGATTTCTTAAAGATTTAAAAAGTGACTTCAAAGGTTTAAATGAAGCATACACTAGAGTTTTAAATGAACACTCCACTTTTTTTTTTTTGAAAATAGGCTCATTTTCCAACTCCCCTGGAGTTAAACAGTTGAGTTTTACCATATTCAAATCCACCGACGGAAAGTGAAAAGTTTTTAGGCCGATATGGCTAGGAACTATACTCTCATTCTGGCGTAATAATCAAGGAGCTTTGCTATAGTATAGTTCCTAGCCATATCAGCCTAGAAAATCACAACTTTTCATTTTCCGTCGGTCTTAGTACACAATGTAACTACAGAAGAGTTGAGTTTTAAATAGGAAAAATATTGAAACTATTTGGTCATTTTTGAGAGAGATGCTAACGGTCTAATCAGATTCAATGAACTATGCTAAGCTATGCTAAAAGTGGTACCGCTAGACCCGGAGATCGGCTGAATGGATTCAAAAACGGTAAAACTCAACTGTTTAACTCTAGGGGAGTTGGAAAATGAGCCTATTTTCAAAAAAAAGTGGAGTGTTCCTTTAAGTTTGCATCAAAAAGTGAACAGAGAATTTTAGGATTTTCAGACTCAATACGGTCAAGAATGATCGTGTAATTGACACGTTTGTGATTGGTTATGGAAAGTGTGCGCTAACAATGCAAAACGAAAAAAAAGTTTTATACGCACCGGTCAAAATTATTATCATTGTATACATACGTTCATGGCGTCCTAAACCTGTATGACTCTTTTTTTTCTGTGAAACACAAAAGGAGATGTTATGCAGAATGTGAATGCACCCAAAAATAGTAGCTGGTAGCACTTTACAAAAAGGTCTCATTTGTTAAAGGGATAGTTCACCCAAAAATGAAAATTACCCCATGATTTACTCACCCTCAAGCCATCCTAGGTGTATATGACTATCTTCTTTCATACAAACACAATCGGAGATATATTTAAAAATATCCTGACTCTTACAAGCTTTATAATAGTAGAGAAGGGGGGCCAGATTTTGAAGCCCAAAAAAAGTGCATCCATCTATCATAAAAATAATCCATATGGCTCTAGGGGGTTAATAAAGGCCTTCTGAAGAGAAGCGATGGGTTTTTGTAAGAAAAATATCCATATTTAAAACTTTATTAATTATAATGACTAGCTTCCATACAGTCATCTGCTGGAAACTAGTTATTATAGTTAATAAAGTTTTAAATATGGATATTTTTTTTACAAAAATGTAAGAAAAATGGAATGACAGTCATGTTAACTAATTTTTCAGACATTTGTAATATGGGAATAAATACGGATTCTTTCAATCAAGGGAAATGCTTTGCACATGGGCACAGAGGTTGCAGTAAAGTTTACAGCTCACATTCTGGAGTTGATATAAGTAAACTCTGTTCCGTCAGTCCAGATGCCTGAAGACACTAAACCTGCACCTGCAGCGCACGCGTCTCATCATCAGCATCCCACCAGGAATCTGCGTGAATTCACAGGTTAAATCTCACGGGAGGTGCAACTCCAGCACGTTTCTGCAGTCGGTCTGTCATGTGTCGAGTGACAGCAGCTGCCATCTGATGATTCCCACATTATTACACAAACACGTGACAGGACATTTCTCTATTTCGCTCACAGGAACGGAATACTGTTACAGCCAAAACTGGAAGGAAATGTGCTTAAAGTCAATGTAAAATTAAAACGACTATTCTTATTTTATATGGAATATTGCAGTATTAATTATAAATGATTTATATTAATTATAAATGATTTATCCGTGCACATTATTTTATTTTATTTTTTTTAATTCATGCGCCCTCATAATCTTTAATCAGAATATCTTCTCCTCCTTGCAGCTCAGCTCTTCTTTGATAACGAGGGCGGGGCAAACTGTCAATCACATGAGATCCACCAATAGCAAACCACAACCATCCAATCAATTCCCCCCGGACAAAATCAATCAGATTGTAGTTGATAATTCATCACACTGGAAACTAAAGTCAAGAGCATTGTGTTGTGGGATACAGTATCTGAGCTCTGTTGAATATGCTGACAAATGTACAAGACTAAAGGAATTCCATTCATATGAGAATTCTGCGCATTTAATACATAATGTACAGGATACCTCAGAGTTGTATGGCTGCATGGCATTCTCAACATACTGAGCATGACAATCAGAAACCTGGATTTGTGTGCTGGGTGTTTTGTGAAAGTGCATCTCTTTACTCAATAAATACATATTTATAGCTAACTCCTTTCCTGCGTGAGGCTGTGTCCATTGGAATGGACATCACATGTTTTTTTTGTTTTTTTTTTAAGCCAATAAAATTTTAAGCTTTTGTAATATGAGTAATGACTGATTGGTCCCTGATCAACCTATCACAATGAAGACATGACCCCTAACTTAATCTGATTGAGCTTTAAG
Source organism: Ancherythroculter nigrocauda (assembly GCA_036281575.1). Classification (NCBI taxonomy): domain Eukaryota; kingdom Metazoa; phylum Chordata; class Actinopteri; order Cypriniformes; family Xenocyprididae; genus Ancherythroculter; species Ancherythroculter nigrocauda. The sequence goes on along the minus strand of VTFQ01000001.1, from coordinate 62,579,391 downwards.
CATCACAAAAGAAAGGCATGACTAACTGACTAAGCCCACTTTTATTTTTTATGTTTATGGTTGCAAAATCAATTTGTACCTATTATAATCTTAATGATAATATTCAAAGTTCATTTGAATATCTTTCAGAGCTGTAGAACACATGAATTGTTTAAAGTATAATGTCCATCGCAATGCCTTCACCTGCTATCGGAAATTTGATAATTCCCACTTCTGAAGTCGTGATTACGAGCTCATCTCATTCAAGTTTCGAAATGGGTTTTAGAGCGGAATCTTGGGACATGTGGTCTCCACCTCAACAGACGGTGGAATAGAATAGGGATAGGACTCAGGAAGAAATCATGTTCATGCGATTATTAACGTTACTGTAGTGTGAAGCAGAGCAGGAGCGAGTGTTGTGGGAGCTGAACAAGGACGCTGGAGCGATTTTATTATGACACAGTCGCCGGCGCCGCTTCCACTTTTCCGTTCATGAGTATGAGGTAACACAGCTCTGTTTATCATATTAGATACATTTGAGAGTGTTGAAAATGATGTTGTAACGTTACTCTGTGCATTCGCTCGGTGGCTGTGAGACACTGTTACACACTTTAGTAAGATAGATCAATTTTAGAATATCATATTAAATGCTGGATGGCTTGTGTTGATAAATGCATGCAATTAATTTTAAAACATATTGTATGATGGAGAAAATGCTGTATTACTGTTACTAAAAATAAAGCTGCATCTGATTATGCTATGTTAGCTACTTGACAAAACTGTTTTTCTCTGAGGCATGGTAAAGCATGGTACTCGCAAAAAATCAAGAAAATTAGATTTAAACAATAAGACTAAACGTGTTGAGCTATATAACAACAATTCGTTTTCTGTCTATAAATATATCAAAACAGTTGTTTCCTTGTCTATTAAAACATGTAAATATTAAAGCGTCTTTGGTGTTTCCATGGTTTCTACAAAATAAAACCGGAAACCGAGGGTAACGCGGGTATGACGCAATTGACAGGCGACTCCTCACACGTCCCGGAGCCTTGTTTAAAATTGAAATTTTCTCACGATTTACAAATAGTTGCAAACATTTGGGATATTGTAAGTATTCAAGTGAAGAAAATATATAACACTGGCCTGGTGGTTTTTGGATATTTTACTGCAAAAATATCACATATTTAACACACACACAATGCCTTGCATATATGCACACAATCATATATTAATCAAAACCAGCTGGTTTAACCAGCAAAAAGAATCAAACAAGTTTTTTGAGAATTCATCTTATCATTTTACCTTTTTTTCTACATTCATATTTGCCTACATTGCTCATTGTTACAGTATGTTTCAAAATCTACATACTGTGTTTATAAACTGTAGTTCATAAGTACAGAATGAAACATTTTATGTTTCTTCAGTAAAAAAAAAAAAAAAAATGTTTTAAAAAAATCTAATAAAAAAAAACAGGGATCTTTCAAGGTTAAGAAGAGCAAATATGAAGTAGGTAGAATAATAACTTTGCTCAGGTCTGAAGGGGTTAATGCTGCGCCTCTCGGAAGTAGGATGTCGCAGCTGGGAATGATGTCACACTCGAGTTGACGGTACACAAGTCGGAAAAGCCAACATGGAGGCGTCCAGGGAGACCTTTGTTGTGCTTCCAGTTTCGCAATACAAACAACTACAGAACAAATATGAAGTACATCTAAAAAACATAACGGAAGAAGAAAGGAGACGCAGAAGGTGGGTTGCTATTCGGTGTGTGAAAACCGGCATTTTACTCGGTGGTTTTGTAAGCAGCATACAAACGGGTGGCGGCTCGTTCTTATAATACTGTGACTGTATTCTTTACTTAAATGCAGTTTATCTCTGACTTAGGATACTGATATCCTCTGTGCTGCGATCAACACAGCGACTGATCCTGAAGAATGAGACGGACGGGGAACTCGGAGGAACCGCAACAACCACAACAACCCCGACTTCAGAAAGCAAAATGGCTGCTCAGCGCCTCAACAGTGCGTGAAACTCTATCAATATATTGTTTATTGGCGCTTCTGTTTGTCTGTGTCTCAAACTGTACTATCCAACCGCACATTTGTGGACATGATACTTCTGTTTAAAATCCTAGTGATTCGTTCGATTCCTAAACTAATCATTTCTAAGCCGGTCTGTCTGTCACACGGAATTGAACTTTAGTTCTGGGTTGGTGACGCAAGACGCACATCCTTACGCAGCACCGAATGAGCCAATGAGCAAGAACGAAAGAACCAGTTCGAAATGAATGAATCAAAAAGAACCGACTCATTAAGAATCGAATGAGTGTGTTCGAACTGTCGAAGTTTTCGGACTATTATGAGGTTTTGAAATTGTGCACAGTTTATCTGTGAATGACTTTTTGGACATGGAGAGTTGTTTGTTCATGTTTATTCTTAAATGAACAAATGTTGTGATCTTAAAGGTGCAATATGTAAGAATTTTGCAGTAAAATATCCAAAAACCACTAGGCCAGTTTTATATATTTTGTTCACTTGAGTACTTACAATATACCAAATGTTTGCAACTATTTGTAAATCGTGAGAAAATTGCAATTTTAACCAAGGCTCCGGGACGTGTGAGGAGTCGCCTGTCGATTGTGTCATACCCGCGTTACCCTCGGTTTCCGGTTTTATTTTGTAGAAACCATGGAAACACCAAATACGCTTTAATATATTACATGTTTTAATAGACAAGGGAACAACTGTTTTGATATATTTATAGACAGAAAACTAATTGTTGTTATATAGCTCAACACGTTTAGTCTTATTGTTTAAATCTAATTTTCTTGATTTTTTGTGAGTACCATGCTTTATCATGCCTCAGAGAAAAACACTATTTTGTCAAATAGCTAACATAGCATAATCAGATGCAGCTTTATTTTTAGTAACAGTAATACAGCATTTTCTCCATCATACAAAACGTTTTAAAATTAATTGCATGTCATTTATCAACACAAGACATCCAGCATTTAATATGATATTCTAAAATCGATCTTACTGCAGTGTGTAACAGTGTCTCACAGCAGCCGCCAAGTGAATGCAGAGAGTAACGTTACAACATCATTTTCAACACACTCAACTGTATCTAATATGATAAACAGAGCTGTGTTACCTCATTCTCATGAGTGGAAAAGCAGAAGCGGTGCCGGCGACTGTGTCATAATAAAAGTCCTGCTGCTCGTGAGGCGTGTGTGTTGAGCAATCGCTCCAGCTCCTCGTTCAGCTCCACAACACTCGGTCCTGCTCTGCTTCATACAACAGTGACGTTAATAATCACATCCATGAACATGATTTCTTCCCGAGTCCTATCCGTATTCTTTTGAAAATATTGCATACTGCACCTTTCACAGTGTTTGCTTTTTTTCTAGTATATTTGGACAACAACGTGAACATGTTCATGGATCCCCAGAGGAGCACTGCATTCACCGGTCCCTTGTACCAGGCGGCAGCAGATCCCACCACATACTACTTGAATGAGGACATGACAGTCATGATAAACATGGTTGAAGCAGAAGACTTGAACACCATAAAAGGTTAGATAACAATAACACCAATAATAATAATAATAACGTTAATAATGTCGCGCTTCCTAACCTGTTGCTTTTTTGCGTGTTTTAGAAAGCAACCAGGAGAACAGTGATGCTGCATCCGACACTTTGCCATCACTCATTCCATTGCCAGCAAATGATGGCTTCAGCAAAGAGCAAACTTTGTTCATGATCAACCTTATGCGGCAGCACATCGAGAGAGAAGGCGAAGGTCTCCCTAAAACTCTGGAAGAGCTGAATGCACGGCTTAAATCTGCAATGCGCAGTAAAAAACATCTGTGGAGAGATGCTGCAGATAAGCTGTCCAGCCATTTCTTGCAGTCTTTCTGCCCTGACAAGGTGGCCAGGAAGTGGAATACACTTGTAGAGGCCTACAAAAAAATAAAAGACAGCGATAAACCTAGAGAGAAGGGGTCTATCCGTTTCAAGTTTTATGCGGAAATGGATGCCCTTCTGCAAGCGCAGAATGAAGTGGTCTTTCCTGTCGTCGGCACATCAGTTGGTCTAAAGGTGCGCAGACCTGAAGCATTAGGACAATGCAACAATGACACTGCATTGACACCACCGACTTCCACATCAACACCACCAACATCCCCACCAACACCTCCTCTTAAGCGTCAAAGAGTGGACTGTGAATTGATGCAGTTTTTGCAGGACTCAGAAGAAGCATGTCAGCGGCGTCATGAGGAGACTCTAGCACAACTGAGGTCTGCTCAGCTGGGTTTCGAGGCTCTGATGACAAAGTTGCTGGACAAATTGTAATCGTTTAATATTGGTGACGTGCAAATGTTGTGTATATAACTTATTTGAAAATCTCGAGACATACTGTAATATCTGTTATATGTATCGATATATTTTTATGTTGCACAAGTTTAACTGTGCCATTTGGATATTTTTTGTTTGTGACAAAGAATAGTTTTGCATTGTGTTGTACAAAGTACATTTTGAAATAATTAAAAAAGAGTAATATTTCTACTTTGTGTCAGATTCTCTGTCTTGTGATAGCAGATGATTGTTTGGATTTTTCCTGGAAATTTCATAAAATAAAGACCCTTAGACCAGGAGGCATGACTGCAATTATTATTATATATATTTTTTTTTTTTTTTTTTTTTACTTGCTTATTTGCATTTTTAAAGTGCAGAAGTGAGTTGGTCATGTTGTTCAAAGAGTCATAATATAAAACAATATAAAGCACATTCACATATTAGACCATTTGTAATCTACATTAAAGGGTAAGTTCACCCAAAAATGAAAATTATTTTTTCTCTCCCTCACGTCGTCCCACATGACCTTCGTTCATCTTCGAAACACAAATTAAGATATTTTTGATCAAATCTGATGGCTCAGTGAGGCCTGCATAGACAGCAATAACACTCCCTTTTTCAATGTCCAGAAAGCTACTAAAGATGTATTTAAAACAGTTCATGTTACTATACAGTGGTTCAACTTTGATGTTATGAAGCGACGAGAATACTTTTTGTGCACCAAAAATAAAAAAATAGCGACTTTATTCAACAATATCTAGTGAAGGGCGATTTCAAAACACTGCTTCATGAAGCTTCGAATCTTTATGAATCATTTGTCTCGAATCAGTGGTTCAAAGCACCAAAATCACATGATTTCCATTAACGAGGCTTCGTTATGTCATAAGTGTTTTGAAACTTCAATAGTTCAATAGTTCATGTGAACGTGGCATTTCTCCGAATCACTGATTCGAAACAAAAGATTGGTAAAGATTCGAAGCTTCATGAAGCAGTGTTTTGAAATCGCCCTTCACTGGACATTGTGGAATAAAGTCGCTATTTTGTTATTTTTGGCACACAAAAAGTATTCTCGTCGCTTCATAACATTAAAGTTGAACCACTGTATAGTAACATGAACTGTTTTAAATACATCTTTAGTAGCTTTCTGGGTGTTGAAAAAGGAAGTGTTATTGCTGTCTATGCAGGCCTCACTGAGCCATCGGATTTCATAAAAAATATCTTAATTTGTGTTACAAAGATTAACGAAGGACTTACAGGTGTAGAACGACATGAGGATGAGTAATGATATAATTTTCATTTTTGGGTAACCCTTTAATCATTTACAACATAACCTGAAGAAATCCACTATATATCAATAAAAATATAAAGTTAAAATAGCACTATTTTCCTTGCACCAAGTGTAAATAGCTGTTAGATGATATTTATATTTAGTGTCATATAGTAATTTTAAACAATAGTTGGGTTAAATAAAACTGCCCAACACGTTCGACAAACATTTAACCCAACCACTGGGTTTGTCCATTTTCAACCCTACTTGGGTTGTTTTTAACCGAGCATTTTTTAGAGTGTATAGTATAAAATAGTACACAATAATAACAACATATCTAGTGTATATGAGTATATTTATTAAAATCATTAATGGATGCCACCTTAGAAGGCTGTCACTCATCTCAGTTCATTGTGATCCCATCGTTCCATTATAATCAGTGAAGCTGTCTATGCTGTGCAATGAATCTCTTATTTACATTATGTCTACACTTTAGTTACATCCCAAATGATGCACTATGCATTTATGTACTATGTACTTATTCGTGTAGTGTATGAATTTTATAAGGTTTTGTCATTCAACATCGGAGTCTGATAGCCCCTCCCCCTCCGTTATCTAATTAAAGCTGCGACAGCTGAGTGCGTGAAGTGTCCAACATCCCACGCTTCGTTTTTTTTTCCGGTTAATTAAGTGCATCAACTGGGTATTTAAAGTGTACTTTTTATTTGGAATTCTCAGTGTGTCTACAAAACATCATAGAATAGTGCACAAATTGAGACGCAAAATTATTTTGTTATAATGAGATGATTCGCAAGTGTGCAGACAATTTGAGTGGATTGTGACTAACTTAAACACCTCTGATTGGCCATTGCGTTCAGAACATCAACATACATGTCTGTGATTGGCTTCATTGCTCAAAAACACAACCTTTGACGCTCTCAAAATACGTACTGCAGTGTTTGCCAAATTGTTCTGCCAATTTAATACTATTATGGAGCTTTTCATCACATCTCAGCCCGCTTTACTTTCAGTTTGCTTTTCCACTGCAGTATAGTACCGCTTCAAAGTGGGTGATACAGCCATTTCTTTTTTCAAGTTTGTGCAGCGGTCGTTTAAAGCAAGTCGTTTCGCAAACAAATGATACAGCAGTGGCTGTTACTGACTATTTAAATCTAGCAGGTTTGGCGTTTTGTGTTTCAAATCCAATGACGCTCGTAGTGACGATTCTCTCTGACCAGTCAGTGATCTACAGTGTTTACACGTCACATTTAGTATCGGTACGGCATGCTTGGAGCCTCCACCGAGGTGGTACTATTTATGCAAGCTGTACCATTCCGTACCGAGCCGTCCCATGCAGTGGAAAACCTTCAAAAAGTGAGCCGTACTGAACCGTACCGTGTAGTGGAAAAGCGCTACTACAGTATCAACTGAGGGAACTTAGCACCGCATAGCTCCCTCATAGAACCGGGCTTGTGTAGACCTTGACAGTGTTTTTTTTTTATACCGTTTTACTTCAATTTCATCACAAGATATTCAAACTGCAAAGCTCAACTTTATCTCAGATGGACCCGCATCTGTGGTCTTATCTTCTCTAGAGTCCTGCAGACGGATCTTCAGCGTCTGTGGACGACCTGCGGTTACTGACACACGAACACCAAAAGCTGAAAAAACTCATTAAACTTTATCGTAGAAATGCACTGGTTATCTTACTAACGTTCCTCTGCCTGTTCAGAGAATGAAGGAGATAAAAGTGTTTTCACATCGCCAAACAGAAAACACATTCACTCACACTTCAGGTCTAAGCTGGACTGTAAATCACTGCTTCTGTCACCAGGAAAAGCAGAGTTATTTAAGACAATATATTTCTGATTACAATTCAGAAGAAGAAGAAACAGCAACACATCTTCAGATGGTTTTAAACAACTTCTGCTTTACAGGCCTATACAGAATTGATTTTTACAACAACAAAGTGGTTTCATCTCTCTCTCTCTCTCTCTCTCTCTCTTTGGTTTCATCTACCTCCACACCACAGTCTATGTGCATTTTTGACCGTTACAAGATAAGCTACACATGATTTCTTAGGCCAGTGTTTTTCTGCATATATATGCAGTATATACTGTATATAAAAATATATATGATTGTATTGATAATATGAAGTTTGAGCATATGGAATGGAATGAAAGTCTAAATATGGAATGAAATTCTGAATATATAAGTGCAAATTTGACAGTTCTTAATGAATAATGTAGGCCTATAGATAGTTAAGTCCTTGTTATCAGAGCAATAGCCTTCTGAATTCCATAAATTAAAAAAAAAATGGCATTCCCTGGAATACTTTTCTGAACTAGAAAATTTTGGCAACAGCTGGTCATAATCCAAACAGTTTGGAGTCTACATCCTGTCGTCTTGAGGATTTCTTCTGAAAGAACATCATGCATCATTCTTGAAGGAATTTATGAATCTCTATTCAGAATTTTCTTATAAATATTCTTAGGTTGAATTCCATATATTTAGAATTTTCATCATTCTATGCTTTTCATTTCAGACTTTCATTCTATACACTCTAAAAATGCTGGGTTAAAAACAACCCAAGTTGGGTTGAAAATAGTCACTATATACCCAACCTGCTGGGTAGTTTTATTTAACTATTGTTTAAAATTACTGTTTGTTTGCTTAAAATGAACCCAAAATAGGTTGAAAATTAACATGTTTAATTAAATTGATATGTTTAATAAATGAACATTTATTAATAAGTTTAATGAATAATAATTAAACAATAAACATTTATTAAATTGCTTATATGTTCACCTTTTGATTATTAATTATGTGTCTGATTTTTAATTTCCAATCTATTTGGGTTCATTTTAAACCAGCCATGTAGTAATTTTTAAACAGTAGTTGGGTTAAATAAAACTGCCCAGCACGTTAATCCAATCGTTGAGTCTGTCCATTTTCAACCCAACTTGGGTTGTTTTTAACCCAGCACTGTTTAGAGTGTATATTCAAACAAAATTCTGTCTTTCATTCCATTCCATATACTTAAACTTTGTATTATAAATACAACATGTACTCAGGCTTGGGAGGGTTACTTTAAAATGTGTTTCGTTACAGTTACAAATTACTTCATAAAAAAAAAAATATATATATATATATTTTAATTTATTTTACGTAATCCAATTACCACAATATGAAAGTAATGTAATCTGATTACTTTTGGATTACTTCAAGGTCACAGAAAGAAAGAAAGAAAGAAAGAAAGAAAGAAAGAAAGAAAGAAATGCATTTTTAATTGCAGTTTTACCTTTAATTTTAATTATTTCTTCTCAATTTCTGTTCCATACTTTTGAATGGGTCTCAACAATAAAAATATTATTTTTTTTAAATCTGATAAATAATCTATTGCAGTATTATTATCGTTGTTGTTGTTTAGAGCTTAAAAATATAAAAGTCACATCAGATCATAAACAAACTGAACAAGCTCGGATCAAACATTTCTGTTTATGTTTGTTCTGCTTTAATTTTAATGTTTAGCATTTTGGTTACTTTTAAAACCTATTAAAACTAAGCAATCATGTCTCATTTCCACAGTTTGGGAATACACAGCCCTGAATATATATATGTAAAGGGCTATATGACATCTAGTGGCTAAAGTATGGTATTACAGATTATTTTTTTAGTCCTTTTATGAAGAAAGTGTTTTCGTAGCTGGAAGGCAGAGTTTGCACTGTATGACCATGTTGTTTGCATTTTCTTCTTTGAAATCAAAATAGCAACAAAATTTCCATGAACTGAAAGCGTTTTAAATAAGCGTTTTTGAGCTGTGGTGCATGGTTAAGATATCTCTGGATTACAGTCAGGACACTTTCCAAAGGGGGAAATTTCCAAAGGTGTTGTATAGATAAGATATCTCCGGAAGGGGATTAGGGCTGTGTGGTGCAGTTTGAGGTGTCTTGGCAAAAGGGGAGACTGAAACTTTGTTTATCAGTTTGAAGTGCCTTAACAGGTAGCAGTCCTGTTGTGTGAGGAAGATCCATTCAGATCTGCTCTGATGGATAGATCCATTTAGATCCACTCTGACGGACAACAACAACAACAACAACAAAATAACTCCCTAAGACTTCCTAGCTCATCCATCCAGATAGCAAAATTCTCTGTTTTTACTGTTATTTCTATGCCTTATGTTCTATTTTTATTATACTTCTTTATGTAAAGCACTTTGAATTACCATTGTGTATGAAATGTGCTATACAAATAAAATCGCCTTGCCTTGCCTTGATTTATTTAGTTTTAAATGAATGATTGTAATCCTGATAGTATTCCCCCTTTTTTCAAAATGTAACTGTAATCTGATTACTACATTTTTGACTTAACTGTAACAAATTACAGTTACTGGATTTTTGTATCCTGATTACGTAACGCCGTTACATGTATTCTGTTACTCCCCAACCCTGCATATACGGTATATATATATATATATATATATATATATATATATATATATATATCACATGCCACATAACACCTGTCACATGACTTTCAATCAAAATAAAAGCTCTCGTAAACACAAAACCACCCTAAAGGAGCATTTTCATGTTCCATCAAGAACATTTCATTCACTATGTTCTGGTAAATATGAAGCAGTACAAATGTTTTGACAAACATTGATAATAATCAGAAATGTTTCTTGAGCATCAAATCATCATATTAGAATGATTTCTTAAGGATCATGTGACACTGAAGACTGGAGTAAAGGTGCGTTCACGCGGCCTCGTAATTCCTGTAGTTACGAGATTCTAGCTTGTAAAAAGCGTTCACGTCCTCATAAAGCTCGTAATTACAGCTTGTAAGCTGGGAGTTTTCTGAAAGCTCCCACATGTACCACCTGACCGCTGTAGATTCATTTAGGCGTTGATAGTGGTGCCATGGAAATGCATAATTTCCAGTCGGGTCGTAACAGCTCCAAATATAACGTCACGTGTTGTCATTTCAAGATTCCGGTAAATACGAGGTGGCGTGAACGCAGCATAATGATGCTGAAAATTCAGCTTTGATCACAGGAATTTTATATATTCACATAGAAAACAGTTATTTTAAATTGTAATAATATTTCACAACATTACTGTTTTTACTGTATTTTTGATCAAATAAATGCAGCCTTGGTGAGCAGAAGAGACTTCTTTCAAAAACGATTAAAAAAATCTAACGTTACATTTTCAAATGTGTGATTTCTGGGGTCTTTTTTCTGGAGAAACATCTCAGAAGCAAGCGCTGGAGAACTCACTGGGTTAAAGTGTCTCTGTTGGTCTCCACTTCCTCACCACAGCTGAATAAACGATAAAAACATCACTCTACTTTGAGCGTTGAAGTTTACACAGACACCAGCCCTGCAGCCATGACAACATCACCACGGTTACCACGCGCTGGTGGCAGTTACTGTGCCAAATGACAGTCTTTAAAAGCTGAATATTAACCAGGCGGACGAGCGCTGAAAAGGTGTGTGTTCGAGAGTAGGAGGCGGATTTCCATCTGATTATCCTAATGGCTGAAAATAGCACATGTGAAGCCAGCGCTGACAGAAGAGAGAGGCGGAAGATAGTTAGCATCACCCGTGTTCTCCTACACCGATTTATCACTCATAATGACAGTGTGAAGATCACATCACATGATGCTGTAGAGGACGAAGTCACCAGACAGGTCATATATTTAAAATCATCAATTTAATGAGTCGATTTATGGAAAAAGCCATTTGATGTACTATGTGACATGCTTAAACTTTAAAAAAAAAAAAATGCATTATGTCTATTGTGGAGGACGAGGTCATCTTGAGGTCAACTTCCAGTAAGGTGCAAAAACCATTACCTCATTAACATATGCCTGCCAATATTTACATATCAACACCATTCAGGTTTCAGCAACTTGACTCATCCACATATGCACTGGTATGCAGAGATTAGCTAATCATATAAGAGCTCATTTACATACAGTCTTTAAAAAACGATGTAACAAGCTGGTTCAATCTGCAGCTTATTCTTGATTTGTGCATTTACTGTTGCCACATAATTTAGTGAATTTTGAGTAGCCTAAATAATCTGTAATATAACATTGTTAGAACATTATCCCCTAACATTCTTTAGCGGGAAGTTTCCCAGCGGAAACTGGACAGGGATAACTCCTCAAACAGCATTACCAGCTTCACTTATTACTAACCAGAATGACTATTTCTGTCACATGTCTACAGAAGTTCTTATTAAGAATTAACAGAGGTTTAGATGTTGATGTTTTTTTTTTAAATGTTTCGTTTGAAGTCACCATTATGGTGATCGGTGTTCACTTTAGTTGCGCTCTTGACGCTTGACCTTCTTAACTTTAGTTTTTTCTAGCTGCTGTAACTGTGTTTGATATGGCAAGAAGAGCAAGGGAAAATGTGGAGAGAAGATGTTGGCTATATAGTGATAAAGCTATAATCATCATTTATTGGTCTTACTGATATTAACAATGTTGTCACTAAATGTTTCTAGAGAAATGTTATCCTACTTTTTAAGGAAACATTATGGGAACAAAAATAAAACTTGTCGCTGAAAACACTACCAGAACACAAACATTTCTAGCTGGGTTCATTCTTTCACTGTGTGATGGTCCTAAGACGCATCAAAGACAGCGTGATTGGAAGGGAAACGTGAGTGAAAGTGCGTCCGCATGCTCCAAACCCGTCTTAACAAGCTAATTAAATCTGGGTTTTTTTTGTTTTGTTTGTTTGTTTACAACACTCCCTGCTTGTTTATTTGTGTTCCACCGGAGCAGCTGAAATTACACACACACATACATACACACCAAAGACTCGTCTGAACTTCTGATCCAGCCTCTTCCGCGGCACTTAATGAGTTCGACCCGCAGTGACGGGAGCGCGCCGGTCCGAATGAGCGCACAGAAAGAGGTTAATAGATCATCTAAACGGCCTGTGAAACATCTACTACCACACAAAGTATCCTCAATAACATGTTTTAATGAAAATACTGACACTATACTGACCTATTTGTATCATTTCCCCACTGAAGTCCACTTAATGTTATAGTCAAGGTTACCTGTGTCATAATTTAGGTTTCCACCTTATCAATGCTGATGTATCCTAAATTAAAAACTCCATATTTAAATGACCTCTATTATGTACATTTGTCTATAAACCATGTTTTAATCAGTTCCAGTCCTTTGCTTTGTTAAGGGTAATTTCATAGCTAGGATCTTTTGTATCTTGAAATGAAGCACAAACAAACAAAACCAACAATAAATATGTGATATTTATCTTGATAGATAGATAAATAAACAAAAAAAAACAAACAATATTTTTCTTGATAGATAGATAGATAGATAGATAGACAAACAAACAAATAAAGTGATGTTTATCTTAATAAATAGAAAAATAAGAGATATTCATCTTGTTAAATGAATAAATAAATAAGTGATATTTATCTAAATAAATAAAGTGATATTGGTTGCTATTTAAGAGATATTTTTCTTGGTTTTGCTGTTCTTCATAACATTGACAATGTCATCTCCTTGGAAATCAAACATGCTTCAATTAAATCAATGCAAATAAAATAATCACAACTTTTAATAAAACTTTACTTGGGGGAAAAAATAGTTTGGTATGTTGTCGATTGATGTAATTTGTGTAAAAATATATTTTTGTTTAAAATGAAGACTAATTATAATACACAAATAAATATTGAAATGATTCATGTTTATTTCTTTCTTTGCTTACATTATCATAGTTTTATAAATTTAACAATATTTGATGATGATTTTTCAAAGTGTAAGATTAAAAGTCTGGATCTGGGACCAGGGTTATTATGATAATAACTGAAACTAAAATCATAAAAAACATTTTCATTACTTGAAATAAAATAAACCTTAACTGAAATCAAATGAAAAAAAACCAAAAACAAACTTAAACATATTTTATTTCAGCTAGCGAAGGCAACATTTCTAATTAACTAAAAAAAAAATAAGAAGAAGAATAAAATAAAAATGAATTAAAATGTATAAAAATTACAAAACACACAACAAAATTAATAAAATTTTAACTAAAATGAAATAAAAATGGAAAATATAATAATAAAATCTAATTCAAAATATTAATAAAAACTAAACATCTGTATTAAGTTTTAATAAAATTGTATTTTGATGAAGGAACACACATTCACACTGACTTCTGAATGAGTCATTTCTGACGTTTGCAGTTACATTAAATCAACCTTGGTTTATTTCTAATGATCATGAAAAATCACGTTTCCCATGATACAATGCCTTTATCCATGGCCTTTCGACCAAACATGACTCAGAGATTCTCACCACCATCATTTGGTCTCATTATCTTCCTGAAAAACTGGCTGAGATTCTGCCGAGTGAATCTATTTCCACACATTTGCTTGGTTTCTGAATGAACGGGACGGTCCGTTCTTATCCTGTAATTTAGGGAGTTTTGAGCGGCAGCCAGTTCTGTCTCACTCAGCGTTTGCATTATTCATGCGTGTATTTATTAGCACTCTGAGGTACAATTAGAGCGCTCTGATTCTGAATGTGCTTATGTGTGTAAAAACTTTTCCTGCCAAAAATTACATAAACAAATCAAGTACAGAGCAACATCCTCTGACCCAGAACAGCATCAGGAACTCAGTATTTTTCATGCTTTATCTGTTTGTTACTGATATTTTGCAACGACAAGCTAAAATGAGTCATTTGTTAGTCTTTTTGATTTCAATATTTGTGCAATTATGGGTCAGTTTTAAACTTGCAATCCATTTTCATACATGAAACCTGTCCAGTTGTGAATGTTAAATTGAAGGCAAACATCTAAAACAATGTTTCTCAAAGTTTTCGACATGACTTAAAATGATTACACAAGCTAAACAACTGATATTTTTTTTTTTCTTTGAACCATAATTTGCACTGAAAAAAAAAAAAAAACGGAATACATGACGAAACCTAATTGGATGTTTTCTAGATCTAGAAAAGTCATGAAAATTAATAAAACATTAAAACTATATATATTTTCTAGTAATCTACTATAACGATAATACTGTTTTTTTTTTTTTTTTTTTTTTTGTACTTTTCATTAAAATCATATGTAATCTGAATATGAAAACTTGTCTTTTGGCTCCATTATCTTGGCTGAACCTGTTGGATTCAGAGATGACATAAGAAGGCAGACGGCGAGCGTGTCTTTTTATCCAGATGAGCAGGAAATTCAATCATGACGCCGGGAGTGTGACTCTTTGGCCCCGTAACCAGAGTCACAGTGTCGCCTGAGGGTCATCAGAATACTAACAACAGTGCTGATGTCCAGAGGCCAGACTTCAAGTTAGACTGTGACTGAATGGATGATGAATATGGTGAAAGAGGACAAATCCTTCAGTCATTTAAAGGGGACCTTTTACAAGATGAAATATAAGTCTCTGGTGGCCCCTAGAATGTGTCTGTGAAGTTTCAACTCAAAATACCCCATAGATCATTTTTTTATAGCTTGTCAAATTTGCCTCTATTTGGGTGTGAGCAAAAACACACCGTTTTTGTGTGTGTCCCTTTAAATGCAAATGAGCTGCTGCTCCCGGCCCCCTTTCCAGAAGAGGGCGGAGCTTTAACAGTTTGCGCTTCGGTTGCTCAACAACAACAAAGCTGGAGAATCTCACGCAGCCAAAATGAGGATTGTCAGTAACGGTGTTCAGCCTTACATTGTTCAAACCGGAGTCAACACTGATGGAGAGACTCAGGAAGAAGTTACAACTTTTAGAATGAAACTGGATGTTTCTGAATGGTTAGTGGATAAATTTATGTAGTTGCTGTGGAGTTGATTCAACTCATCGACTGGCATGTGCCGTCATGTTCATCTTTTGTGCAAAACCAGCGTTGAATTGATTCTCGTTTGTGAAGCAGTCCGGCGTAAAATGACCGCCTGGTAACAACACTACTACAACAACTCTTCCTCTTCTCTAAAGCAGCCCAACATGGCCTCACCCCCTTAGATGAGTGTTCTCGGGGGTGGGGTTTATGTAAATTTTAGGGTTAGTGATGTCACTAACCTGGGAAGAAGCTCATTGTTGGATGTGTCTGATGAGGGAGACATACAAAATGTGAAACGGTGGGGGTCGCATTCTGCCTGAGCAGGTACAACATTTGTATTTGAACTTACTTTGCGATCATTAAAAAAGTATGTTCTATATAGTATGGGTAGTATGAATACAATCCATTAGACGTATTACAGTTGCCATGTTGTTATTGTCACATGGCCTACCAGCATTGTTTCACTGTCATTCACCAATCCTCTCCCATGGCCTTATGGGATAGTAAAGTGTCCATTGAATGCGCACTTCAGAATCTCACCAGAAGTATCTGGGGACTTTTTGCCTACTGTTTTTCGAATACAATGAATTCGGAAATACTACTCTGTTGGTGTACTGTTATTCGCAAAGTTTTCGATTTCAGACACAGCATCAATGTTTAGATCAGGCATGCAAAACTGGAGTTCCTGGAGGGCCACAGCCCTGCCAGAGTTTAGTTCCAATGAGTGTTGGGGAAAGTAACTTTTAAAAGTAATGCGTTACAATATTGTGTTACTTCCTAAAAAAACGCAACTAATTGCATTACTTAGTTACTTGTTATGGAAAGTAATGCTTTATGTTACTTTTGCATTCTTTTTTCTCACCTGTGCTAGGCTTCCTTGTTTTCCAAATGTTCCAAATGTAAAGGCCCTTTCACACCAAAAGCGCAAATGCAAAAGTAAATCCACACCTGTACAGTAGAGGGCGCATCTCAAACAAACCTTTGCTGTTCTGGATTTAAGAAGAATAGAACACAGGAAAAGAAAGTTAAAAAATGTTTATCTAAAGTCATTTTCCGCTTATTAGTACGGTTGAATTGGATTATTGAAGGACTGTAGCAAAGACATTGGTTAATAAAGTGAGATTAAATACATAAAGTATATTTGTGTAATTTAACATATTTAACATAATATCTTATGTAATTTTACTCCTAAAGTAAATATATCTTCATTTAAGAATGTTTAGATATTAGTATTGGAAAACAAGCCAAAAATACTAAGGAAGAAAATCTTTTTTTTCCTTTTTTTTTCTTTTTTGCAGTGCACTGCGATTCAACATGCTCAACTTGTCTTTTAAATATAATTTTGATGCAGATAGAACTGTTTACTCAATTCACCCCTGAATGTTTCTAATTTACAGCCTTCTTGTACTTGTTTCTATTTTAAATTTAGAAGTGTCAGTGTCATTGCATGACTGCTAACATACAACAACAACAGAGCCTGAAACTAATTAGACAGTATGTTATGAAGGTCTAAAGCTTCTCTTTCTCTCACAGATTCATTGCTCTTCTAACTCATAAACTTTATCATCCAAGCATCTTTTCCTTGCTCAAGTTTTCATGCGTTACCTCAGGTTGTTGCATAATTCTGTCGCCTTGAGGGAAACAAATGTGTTTTTTTAGTGATTCGTTTGCAATCTGGCTGCCAATTGTCAATTAAAACTGCATATCCGTCCAGGGAGCTAAACTCATTAGCTCGCAGAGAAAAGAAAAGAAGCCAGAAACTTTCATGGCTGTGTCTAAATTAGACATACAGATCATTAGATGAACTTCAACAAGTTTCAAGTTTGTCGGAGGAGAAATAAAACTATTCAAACTCATCCAAAGAGAAGCAGAAATGAGCAGCAACTGAAGCAGGATGATACTTGATCTGTTCTAAAAACTAGTGAGCGGCTATACTGTCTACTTCCTTCTGAGACAGCATCGTAAGTGACAGATTCACATTCATTTCCGTTCACAAATCCTCTCCCCTGGCCTTATAGGATGGTAAAGTATCCATCAAATGCACACTTCAGAAGCAGTAGGTCATCTGAGGGACTTTTTGCCTACTCTTTTATGAGTACTGTGAATTCAGACATACATTTGTCACATACTGTTTTTCGCCTACTATATAGTAGGGAAGTATGCAATTTTGGATGCAGCCATGCAGTGCTGCTTTATATTTTTGTTACCTAGAAGTCAGTATAATTATGCATTTAGATTTATACATTTGCACTCTTTAATTCAAATTTGCACACATTTTTTACAACAGTTCTTTCTGGTTCTTGAATCTGATTGGCTGAGAGCCGTGTGATATTTTAGTGATAACAACACTCCTACCTTTTCACCGTTTGTATCACTCTTCTTGAAGCGACTGTAATGGCGGCCGAGCAAATCCACCGTTCCGGTTTTTTTTTAGTTTTTTTTTTTACAAATACTACACTTGTACCACGAACTGTAGATTTAAGAGTTTTTAGGCGAGAATGTAGTTGTTTAGACCTGAAGTAGATGACTCATATTTAATCATAGTGCCTATTTCACAATTTGTTTTGATGCTTTGTGATGCAGATGTGAGCTCCAGGCTGTCAGCGGCCATTCAGTGCTCGAGTACCCGCCGAGAACAGCTTCATCTCGGCCAGTGCTTCAGGGATTTGCCGCTGTCTTATGTAGATAGTGTTTAAAAATATAATTAATTTGGGGTATATCAAACGGCAATCTTTGGTCTTATTAATCTATAACTTGTTCCAGAGCAAAACGATTTGGGTTAAGGATAAAATTACTTTATATTTAGGCTATATTAACTTAAATCCTGTACTAGAGTGCTATTTTTGTATGTTTGACTAAATTGATTGCATGTGTTTTTTTTTTTATTGTTTGATTGTTTATTTTTTGCTTGTGTTTATGTCTTTTATAATGGCTAATGTTGTTCATTTAAATATTGTTCAATAAATATTATTTTATATAAATGCCGTATTTGGTATTGAGAAAGGGTCCGTCAATAGTATCAGTGAAAGTTAAATTATTATGCCATTAGATGGCAGCAAAGATTGTCTTTATGAGTGAGTCAGAACCATAAAGTTGTTTTAGCGCTGTGGGAAATCCCCTTAACTTTTAAAAGGACAAAGATATCGCTTTCCTCAGCGGACATTCAAATTTATAATGGATATAATATTATGGACATCGGCCTGAAGAATGAATGCTATATCAGATGCAGGTAATACACTCGTTAAGTCAACTCTCTCTCATAATACCATAATACATAACACAATAAGCTTCAATGAAGCGACTCAATGTTCCTTCGTTACTAGTTCTAAAGTGACATTTTAGAATTAGTAACAGAGGCTTGGGCTCAACTGTTAAACTGTCAAATTGAGATTTGAAACTGTGGCAGAAGAAGTAGTGCTGCACTAAAGAGGGTTTTCAAAGACATTCCGTTGTTCTTATTTGTTTACACACTTGTGCCATTGTTTACCTACGGACGGCCGAATCACAGTCATGCTGATATACAGCCATATCGCACAGCTATGAGTGTGATACTGCTCATTTATCAGTCCACACATTCCTTTGGAATCAAACCCATGACCTTGCCATTACTAAATCCATGCCATGTACTGTTTGAGCTACAGAAAAGCACATGTATAATGTCTAGAAATGTCAGCATCTCATTTGGTTTTGGATCAGAGCAGGTTTGGACAGATCAATCGTCAAATTCTAAAGCCAGACAGTAATGTGAGAGTCTGTTCACATAGGTTTCTCTCTCTCTTACTCTGCAGAGATCTTCACTGTATCACACCAGCATGTGTGTGTGAAAACATCTCAGCGTGAGTGTGAATCCAGGATCCTTCTGCTGGGAAACACAGTATTTCTGTATTAATGTGAATGTCACAGAGAACACAGGCATCATCAATTGTAAATTCATATATTCAAATCAGCCTTTACAACAGAAGGTTAAAATATGCTCTTCATTAACATTTTGGAAGGCTGGAGCAATTATGCTAATTTGCAAATGACCTCTATTAATAAAATAAATAAGTAAATGAAGATACCAACTGTATGGATGTTTAAAGATCTACAAAACCACAAGAAGCAAGAATCAAAATGACTGCCTCTGAAATCGCAAACTTCCCTACAATATAGTAGGTGAAAAACTGTATGTGACAAAAAGAAGTATGTCTGAATTCACAGTTCAAGAGTCGGAAAAAAGTACTCAGATGACCTACTACTTCTGAAGTGTGCATACGATGGACACTTTACAATCCCATGAGGCCACAGGAGAGGATTTGTAAATGGCAGTGAAGCGACGCAACTGACGCTGGTAGGTCACATGATAATGACAACATGATGAATGTAGTACGTCTTTACTACACCCATTCATACTATATAGATCATGCTGTTTTAGCAATCGCAAAGTAAGGATTTATTCAAAATAACCTACTCAAGAGAGTATACGATCAGGGTGTAAGGGGATAACATTAGATCAGTATCAGCCAATCATGATGACAGGACAGTGTTAGTCAGCATCGGCTGCAAAAATCCTGATCGGAACATCCCTATTCTCTAGTTTCACATCTCTTGTATCACTGCACACTCTCCTTTTTCACATAATAAAAGGCCAGATGACTCTTTTTTTCTCTAAGAATCTCTTTAGGGCTTGATTCACTTCACAAACTGCTAGTGTTTACAAGCAGGAAACCTTCAAACAGACCCTTTCTTTAGTCCTGATAGAGGTTTCATCGATTAGATAGATCACATGACTCTAAACACGGCCATCATACAGATGATTATACAATGGGATCAAATAGCTGCTCCAACGATGACAGTGAATCGATCCGGATGTTCAATAAAGACATGAAACTGTTTCTGGGATGTTGGTTTAATCTAAAGACAAAAGCTGGCTGCACATGATATGAGATTTCTACAGTTATTTTTGTTAACGCATGGCAAAATGAATCATTTATTGCACATGCTTAATGACATAACGAATCTTTGACTTGAGCAAAACTGTCCCAAAATGACAGAAGTGTTGAATGTTGGGTCGCTCCTATGATGGCCATGTAATGAAGAACAAATAAGAGTCATGCAATTGGTTGTTTGCAATCACGTGGTTCTGGTGATGCATGAAAATTAGAATGGAAGAGATGGAGAAAAGTCCTTTCTGTGCTGGTTTAGAAAGGTATAAACAGAAAATCACAACATATGTTGGACGCAATCCTTATGTTATGAAGAGGAGCGACTTTTCCACTGAATTGAAAGACTTGACTGCCCTTGAGGAGGTAGATATAGAGGATGTAAAGCTGCCGTCACACTGTGTTCAGTTCTAGTCTGGATTGTTTATATCACGCTGCCTTTCTGCTAGTGAAGTTAGGGCAGTATTTTGATTTTCTATCGTGATTGTATAAAATATCGCCATTTTAGGTAATTTATGCCGAATCGAGAATTGCAACAGGAGCTCACATCATCGTTCAGGGAAAAAAAATGGACGATGTAATACAATTTTCGCCGTTTCTATGTGTAAAAACACAGGAAAAGGGAAGCAGGCTATGGTGACAGAAAGACGACGTAGACCTATATCAAATGTAATGTCACCGATTGAACCCACTCTCTATTACTCAGTAAAATAATCACATAGCTGAGTGTTTTTGAACGTTTTGTATTTTGTTTTGGTGTAATAATTAACATTGCATTTTCGAGTACTCTCACTTGGCTTGTGAATGAGTATAACCTGCACACAGCCACTTCAAAACAGTTCACGAGTTTCTATGGGTTTGATTTTGGTTGTCATTTGTTGAAATACCGTGTGTCGGTGTCTGTCATAGACTGTAAAAAAAAAGGGTGTCTGTCCGCTGAACGCCCCTCCGATTCTCCGTGGTCATGTGGGAAAGTGAATATTTACAAAGACAACATTAAAACTACACTTACATTTAACGTTACACCCTTTCAACAAAGAAATGGATCGACTTCTGTCAGCTTGTTAAACATATTTGGACATTTTCTACCATATGATGGCTGAAGCAGTAGCGTGACGCTTTTCACGGTAACCAGATCAACATTGTGAACGGAATTATACAAAACTGAAGTGAAAACACCAAATTATCATTCAATGGGATAAAATAGCTTCTCTTCCCTGCAAACCATGAAGAATGTGGATATTTAATCAAGTCAAAAACAAATAAGGTAAGCAGGTATCCATATTCATTTCAGTATCAGCAGACGCAAAACGCTATAAAAGGTGACAACTTTTAAAGTTAAAAAATGATATAAGTTATGTAAACGATAAAAGCTCCTGGTGGGTTCTTGGTTTGATCGATTTAAGCAAACATAAACGACGCAAAACATAGAAATTTTGAGTTTTTGATAAGATTCCTATGTAGAAAAATCAGTCCCTGCCCTCCAGCCGCATTCCACGTGCAGCAGTGACGTCATGTGCAAACAACCTATTAGAAATGTTTATACTAGCTTGTGTAACCCCTCCTGTTCGAACCGCCCGCTCTAAGTGGGACTCGAACATGGGTCTGCTGGCATGGGAGTCGGGTACCCTAACAACGAGGCTAAAGATTGCAAGGTTTACACACACAGCTCTTACTAGCTGGCCTCCGTTAGACTTGTTATATGCAACATAAATCAATAAACTTGGCATTCTAGACAACAAAGACCATTGATGCTGGACTGTCTGCCTTGGCTTTTACTCAATTATTTTGTACAATATGACACAAAAATCATAAAAGACAAAACCATGCAGTGTTAACAAGGCTTTACATGAAAATTATCTCAAATTACAGATCAAATTGCAGATCAAAAACGGTTTGACTTATTCAGAATGACACATAGCCTATATTAAATGTCTAGTCCTTCATCGGGAGAAAGATAAAATGATGGTGTATTGATTTTTCCCGCTGTGCTTTGTTGAGGTAATTGCTTCTCGTGTACGTTTATGGTGCTATATGAAGTTTTAACACCAGAACTGATGCTGATGTCTTTTATTGCGGGTCTCTCAGTAATATTCCTCATAATCATTGGGATTTGATTCATAAAAGAAATTTCTATAAACATTTTATCTTTGAGAAAACCACTAATGTGTCATGCTCAAAAAATACCATAGACATTATAGTAAATAAGGTCAATATTTTTTTTCCCTTATTTCTTAGTTCAAGAAACTCCAGTGTTAAAAAGATAAGTGTTACCAAGTCTGCGGTTTTCCTGTGAAATTGGGCTACTTTGACACTGTTTCCTCAGGTTGTTTTTCATGTCAGCGGGATGAACCCCAAATAACATCCCCTGGAATGTGCATTTTACCAGTGAGAACCCTGCCAAAAAGCAGATTTTACCCCCCTGGAATGCGATTTTTACCCCCCTTGAAACGCAATTGGGCTAGTTTTGAGGAGCAATTGGGTGGGTTTTGTTGTAAAAACCTGGCAACCCTGAAAAAGATATTTAGTTTTTAAGTTTAATGAATGAGTGAAGTCAATAAATAATCCTGTTAAATAATCGATTCTCAGTATTGACCAAAATAATCGGCACTATCTTATATCTGTTTTAAGTCAATCAAACAACAGATAGTCTCACCCCCAAACTCACATCATATTGGTTGAGTCAGAAGAAGACATCTCAAACAAACAGATCAATGTGTTTTTCAGGTCAAACTATTAACGACAGACACCAGAAACTATCTGAACATCACACACAGCATCTTTAAAGAGTTTGGAGGCTGAGATAAAAACTCCGGATTTCTCAGTCAAAGCATGTGGCCGTTTATTCACCTCAGAGCAGAATAAAGAGTTTCCCGCCGCGCCGAGTGAAGATCTCACAGTCAATCGGCGGTTAATTTATCGCTCGTCTTTTCGCTGTTGCTCCACGGTTGGTCAGAGAAATTACATAAGGCGTTAATTAGCCACCCCAGTTCTGTCTCTGGTGTGTAGAAAGTCAGTGGGAGTCAATGTTCATTATCAGCCGCTACACTAAAAATACCCTCATCCACAGCTCCGTGCAGCACTAAATCACGCTCCCGAAACACTCTGCTGGAAAATACGACCTGATTTCCCTGCAGGAGACGACCGGAGGATCATTTCAGAGCGAGAAATCAAGAAGTTTGTGTTTCCCGAAGCTCTACAGCATTTGAGTACCCATCTTACTGTCATTTTATATCACGCTAACATTATGTACAGCGTCCTTGGGTTCTTGAAAGGTGCTATATAAACTAAATATATTATTATTGTAAATCACAATCTAAGTTATATTGAACAACAACAACAACAAAATGGTTTGTATAGGCTATTATAATAGAAAAACTTTCAATCCAGTGAATTATGATCAGATTATAACAAACAGTTTTACATTATGAAATACAAACATTTGCATTTGACAAAAGACTGTCAAATTTAATATTGTCAATAAATAAATAAAATAACGGATTCGGTCTCGACGCGTCTCTACACCTCACGACTCCGATGCTGATGTTGATTAGATGTTGAGTTATTATCTAAAATAACACTGCCACGGCAACACCGGTAATTAAGTGAATTATAATTAAATTACATGCAGATCCTGTAAAAGCAGCACAGATCTAAAGCTGTGTTGTGACAGATGGAAAAGAACAAAACCAGAGTGGAAGGTCATAAAAAGTCTGAGTTAAATATAAATCATTTGGTTCAGCTATTCAAAAAATAGATTCATTTGCGAGGCGGTTATAGGTACTGAATAATTACTTATTGTGAAGCTGTTCAATTACAGAAGGCATAAATATGGAGGGAAAAAAACAACTAGGAGTATTTATTCAGTACTTTAATAACAGTGAATGAGTCACATTCAAATCTCTTATAATTGAGAAGCTGAACTTTATTATAACCCATCAATCATTTGTTCACACAATTATCTTTGAGGTCATGTTGCTTGGCAACCATAAACAGACCAATGAATGATCACTTTGTGTTTATTAAAATTATTAATATTTTATGTTTTCAACATGTATATATATATATATATATATATATATATATATATATATATATATATATATATAGCCTACACCCAAAAAAATGCAAATGGAAATTAGAAATGTTGCCTTTCTAGTTTAAGTTAATTAATAAAAGTGAAATAAAATAAAGCTAGATTTATTCATTTTAAAATTAATAAAAAATCAATGAAAAAGCTAATAATAAAAATAAAAGCTCATTAAAAAATGATAATAAATACAAAGGTTAGAAAAAATAAAACCATTAACATGTTACTTGAAATGAAATAAAATAATAAAACTTATTTTATTTCAGCTAGTTGCTAAGGCAACATTTCTCATTTTCTTTTAGTTTAACTTGATGTACTAAAATAAATTAAATTAAAACTGAAATAAAAATGAATATAAACTCTACAATGTAAACATTGAATTGTTGGTTTAACTTAAAAAAAAAAAAGTAGGATACCTGGATGCCTTAAAATTTTGAGTTAATTGAAATAAAAAAAAAAATGAGTTAATACAATGAAGGAGATTGGTTTAATAAATAGAAACTCAAAATATTGTTATTTGAACTACATTAATTATCTTGATTTGACAAAAGAAAAAATGTTACACTGATAAATGCTATAACAGTATATAAATAATACAAAAATGACTGTCATCCACCAACTTGGTTGCACTTGGAAGCCACGCCCACTTTGAAATCTCATTGGTCCAAAATCCTGGTCCACATCACTGTTAATCACTAACCCTAAGAATGAGTCACTCGACACAGGTGCATTCGTTCATCAAGCATGACATTTATCTTTGCAATGACAAAATCCTCTATTTAGCAGAAATTATCTTTAGTTTAATCTGAACACACAACACTAATCTGAGTATTAAAGACTGTTCTTGTTCTGTGTACACAAATATCTGCCTGCTTGCCTGTGTTAGCATGTTTCCATGTGTTTGTGAGGAGTAAAACATTGGTTTGTCCTCCGTGCCTGCTGTCAGCCTCTCTCCGTGCCAGTCATCACACGGGCCGGAAAAGACAGAGCTGTTGGCCAGCCGACGGCCCGGCCGTGCCAACGAGCCATAGCACTAGAGAGAGAGAGACTTCACGGGCACTGAAAGCCTCTCCAAACTCCAAACCAACATACAGACAAGAGGTTAACAGATCTTGCGACTCACGGCAGAATTACAGTTAAGAAATTAGTGGGTTTAAACAGTCACATACAAACAGACAACCAACCAAGTGTCATGACCTCTGAACCTTGACCACTATGATGCTATAAAGGACTTTTCTGATTGGCTGGTATATGGACTGAATTGAATTAAATACTATGTGGTTTAGTATAAATAGTATGTGTTTTAGTATAATGTGTTCTTTAATAATATTGTGGCAAGCAGGGCGGGGCCGAGAGCCGTGGGAACGGAGTAAGGTGGAGTAATAATCGCGATTATAATTTTGAGCAAAATAATCGTGATTATCAGTTGAACCATTATTGTGCAGCCCTACACAAAGTAAACAACAAAACAAAAGTAAAGCGGCAGCCCCTCATGGAAGGCTTCCACAAATAAACATAATAAAACACAACATAAATGGACTGGTCCTCTCTCTTCCTTCACTGTCGTCACTCCTCCTTTTATCCTTCCGGAGTTCCTCTGTGAGACTCGAGAAATCACTCCATCTTTTCGAAAGTCTTTGGGATGTGCTGGAGAAGACTTTACAGAGTGCTCAACTCTTGCGCATTGTCAATACAAGATTAATAAAACATAATTGTATGTATTATGTAAGTATTAAGCTTGAGCGATTTGTTTGACAGAATGAGAGCGCAAATGAACGTTCGGTAGAGACAATGACAGTGATTGTGTGAATCTCTCTCTCTCTACACACACACACAGGCATGTGTTTCATTAGGATGGCCTCTCATTGATCTCACTGGAGTAATATTTACTCTGTAACTCAGAGGCCAGTAATAAAGTGTGTGATTAACAGACTCTCCTCCATGCTGGGAACACAGCGATGCTGTACTACACCGCCACCTCACTCTCTTAATGAATCTTAATGGCTTCCTAATGGCTTCTTAATGACTTCATCACACTGCACGGGATGCCACACACACTCACATGCTGGGGGAAACACAGACATCATTCTACCATCACTGCTGACAGCACCATCACCATAACAACCACAAAACCATCATCATAACAGGCAACAACACCATCATCATAACCAAACTCAACATCATCATAACAGGCAACAACTGCATCCACTGCTGTCACCATAACAACTATTGTCACAAACTATCAGCATAATACCCACACCTTGAACCTGAGGTTGCAAACAGGATGACGTATTGCAATTCAAATTTATGTCAGGAAGTAGAAATAAAATGAAATTCCTGTAACTGTCATTTTTAATTACAAAAGCAAAATTTGCCAAGACTTTGAATGTTGCATTATTTGAAAATTTTAGATCGATATACTGTACAGACAGACAGACAGAGAGATAAAAAAAAAAAAGTAACAACACTAATATATGTAATTAAAATATTACCAAATATATATATAAAAATGTATGCTTAAAGCCTACATGTATGCACAAAGGTTTTCAACTGGTTCAAGTTGATTTGGTTCTATTCTAGAGGAATGTTAAAATTGTTTATTGATCACATGAAACCACTGACAATCACATTGTGGAACATCCAGGGCATTAACTCATCAAGTTTTGGATGTAAAGTCAAAACCCTGGATTTTAAGAAAAGTGTATTAGACATAGAATAATATTACAGGAAACATGGCGCAGAACTGATGAGGTCACTCTTTGTCCTCCAGGATACCGGGAAATATCTATATCATCCCAAAAATATGAAAAAAAATTACACGTGGGAGAGATTCAGGAGGCATCATAATCTGGCACAAGCTTGAAATTGATAAATACATTCAAATAATTAAAAAAGAAAAATCTCATATCTGGCTCAAAATTAATAAGCAGCTTAGTCAAACTACGAAAGATATATTCTTATGTGCTATTTATATTCCTCCCTCGGAATCTCCTTACTATAATGAAAACATCTTCGAGACCCTCCACAGTCAAATCAACCACTTCCAGGCCCAGGGAAGTGTGTTAATCTGTGGCAGGGTTGCCAACTCTCACGCATCTGGCGTGACACTCACGCTTTCAGCATCAATCTCACGCTCTCACGCACACGCAAGAAATGTCACGCCAAAATCCATTCTTCTCAATCCGTTACTTTCTGTTGATGACTAGACCACAGCGTATTAATGACAGGAGAGGAGTTTAAGGCCCACAGCTGTTACATCTCCCTACAACGTTCTCACTGCAGTATTTTCTGATCGTTGATTGGCTGAAAACCTTGCACCTGATACGTCAGTTGCGTGTGAGAAGTGAGAGAGAGCCCCGGCCACGCACGCGCACTCAATATACAGAGCGGCCAAAGCGTCAAGCACAGAACTTCTGCTTTACACACCATGGCCGTTATTTTCTCGAGAAAAGGAGTTTTCTCATAGCGTTTGCAACGCAATACTCATTCCCTTATCTCTCAGGGAACCGAGGTTACGTAAGTAACCGAGTACGTTATATACGTTTTGTTATATAACAACCGATATGACAATTTTAGCACATTTATCAGCTATACATTCATTCAGTGTTTTCCATTAATGACCCTCTGCTGCCGCCACCGTTTCATAATGAACTGAAAATTTAAAACATACTACGTTTGCCAACGAACTAAAATCGAAACTGTGATATGGCTTTGTGCCTTTATAAAACAGCAAAAGACAGTGATTAAGTATACTGTATATACAGTCTGTCTGTGCTGCGTGTTTTAAAGAGAAGTGAGCGCATTTGCGCACGCGATCAGCTAGTGATCAAAATAAAAGCTCAAGGATATATCTTTTAAAAAGAAATGAGTACAAAAGTATTGTAAAAAAGAAAAATGTTTGAACCCTTTTTAATGTCCAGGTACAAGTCAATGCTGTTTCTTTGTTCAATTTGCACACTGTACATGGGTTGAAGCTCTTAATTTTGAGTTTCCAGAGTGCACCAGATTGATGCATTTAACCTTAAAATGTACAACATTTTCTTCCGGGGGGCATGCCCCCGGACCCCCCTAGCGGAGGTACATCCAACAAAGTTTTACAAATTACAGTGTCAAATAATGTACATTTTCATACGACAACAAAAGCTCCTTTCATGTCAGTAAAGCTATTAATAGAAAATTGAAATGTCTTTGGACAAATATAGATTTGGGCTAAGCCCCTAATATGTTTACAATGTCTGGCTCCGCCCCTGTCAGGTAACAAAACTGACAAAAAATAAAATAAATTATTTCACCCCAATGATACTAAGTAAACATGGACTGACATTGATTTTTAAAATTAGGGTTACCAAACATTTTCTCCGCGCACACGCGCAAACTGAATTTTTTACAAAGTCTCACTCCAGCCAAAGTCCCAAAGTTGGCAACCCTGCTGTGGGGATCTCAATGCAAGAACGGGATCCCTACTCGACTACACCACAGACAATGGGAATAATTATATATTTGGACAGAGCTTTCAACAAAACAACATAGATTTTTCAAGGACTAACTCTGATTCCCAAATAAATAAAAGCGGGAGGCTTCTACTTGAGGTCTGCCGAAGCCTCGGTGTGTACCTCGTCAACGGCAGGGTGAGAGGGGATTCTCTCGGGAGATACACCTATAGTTCATTTCATGGTTGCTCAACAGTTGACTACATGATCCCAGATTTAGATCTATTCTCTTTCAGAGCATTCACGGTCAAACCACTAACACCCCTATCAGATCACAGCCAAATTACTGTGTATCTAAAAAGGACAGAAAATACTAACATACATGCGCAACCCAGTAAGCTGTATAACATTACAAAAAATTACAGATGGGTCCAAAACAGCACAGAAAAATACCTGACTGCATTTGACCACCCCCAAGTGTGCTTATTAATGGATAACTTTATAGAAAATATTTATCCTCATAATGAAGATGGCATAAATATGGCTGTAGAAAACATAAATTACATATTCGATTATTTAGCAACAATATCTGATCTTAAAACCACTAAGAAATCTCATAAGCTAAAAGAAAAAAAAAAGAAAAATGGTTTGATTTGGATTGCAAAAAAATAAAGAAAAATTTGAGACAGCTTGCAAATCAAAAACACAGACAACCTGACGATTCAAATTTACGTCTTTGTTATTGTGAGGAGCTTAAAAAATATAAAAACACACTCAGAAAAAAGAAAGAACAGTACATCCAAAATCAGCTCAAAACTATTGAAGAATCGGTCCAGTCAAACAGTTTTTGGGACAACTGGAATCAGCTGAATAAAAAGAATTATGAACAAATAACAATTCAAGACGGTGACACATGGAGAAACCACTTTGAACAACTTTATAGCAAATTAAACATGAATATAGAACAAACACAGATATATGAAAAATTAAATCATATAGAAAATATAGAAAATCCGCTAGATTACCCAATCACTGAAAAAGAGCTGATGGATAAAATACAAGCCCTGCCAACAAAAAAGGCAAGTGGACCTGACGGCATCCTAAACGAAACGATTAAAAATACAAATCACAAATTCAGATTGGCCATAATGAAACTGTTCAACTTGGTTCTGAGTGTTGGTCATTTCCCTGACACCTGGAATAGAGGACTCATAACGGCCATATTCAAGAGTGGAGACAAATCAGACCCAAACAATTACAGGGGCATCTGTGTGAGCAGTAGTCTGGGGAAGCTGTTCTGCAGTATCATCAACACGAGACTCATACACTTCCTTACAGAGCACAATGTCCTGAGCAAAAGTCAGATTGGATTCTTACAAAATTATAGAACATCAGACCATATCTTCACCCTACATACCCTGATCGACAAATACATTAACCAAAACAAAACCAAAATTTTTGCTTACTTTGTAGATTTCCAGAAGGCCTTTGATTCAATTTGGCATGAAGGTCTTCTGTCTAAACTTCTAGAATCAGGCATTGGGGGTAAAACATACAACATTATAAAAACAATGTACTCAAACAATTGATGCGCTATTAAAATTGGCAATAAACAAACAGAATTCTTCACTCAAGGGCGGGGTGTGAGACAGGGCTGCCCACTATCACCGACCCTCTTCAATATTTACATTAATGAATTGGCGAAACAACTAGAACAATCAGCAGCACCTGGTCTCACACTACATGACTCCAACATAAAGTTCCTCCTGTATGCAGATGATCTGGTCCTGCTGTCTCCAACAGAAGAGGGTCTACAGCAGAACCTGGACATTCTGCAACAGTTCTGTCAGACCTGGGCCCTGACTATTAATCCAACTAAAAGACCTAGATGTCAGGGAAAGAAACACAATTTCACCCTTGGTACGACCACAATTGATCATGCCACAAGCTACACATACCTCGGGCTGAAAATAAGTTTGGCTGTGAATGAACTGAAAGAGAAAGCAAGAAGGGCCTTCTATGCCATCAAAAAATCAATCCAAATTGAAATACCAATTAGAATCTGGCTCAAAATATTCCAGTCAGTCATAGAACCAATTGCACTATATGGCAGTGAAGTCTGGGGTCCTCTCCTGAACCACGATTTTGAGAAATGGGACAAAATCCCAACAGAAGCCCTGCATGCCTAGTTCTGTAAGAGTATCCTGAGAGTACAGAGGAACACACTGAACAACGCATGCAGGGCAGAATTAGGCCAATACCCTCTATTAATCCACATTGAGAAACGAGCCATCAAATTTTGGAAACATCTAAAAACGAGTGACCCCAACTCTTATCATTCTAAAGCCCTTAAAAACCATGAAGTGAACACTGAAAAAAGACCCCTGATTGAGATGGTCCTGAGGCTGCAAAAACTAACTAACACGACTAAAAACAGCCAGCCTCAGGACACTGACACCCCCATCCACAGAATCCGGCCCAACCAAATTACAAAAGCACAAAAAGACAATTACCTGACCTACTGGACTGAAACAACAGAAAAACAAAAGTAAACTCGAATGTTATTTGGCCCTAAATAGAGACTACACCACAGCAGAATATCTGAGTACAGTGAAAGACTGTAAATCAAGAAGAATAATGACGAGGTACAGACTGAGCAATCACACGCTGACTGTAGAGACGGGCAGATACAGACAGAACTGGCTGCCCAGAGAGAGACGCATCTGCCCCTACTGTGGCCTGGGAGAAGTGGAGACAGAGCAACACTTCCTCACCAGCTGCCCTAACTATGAGGAAATCAGAAAGACATTTTATCCAAAA